>VYZW01029261.1:1243-23876 GCA_013401315.1 Balaeniceps rex | reverse complement strand
CTCATGAGAAGACTGGGATGGAAAGTGGTAACAGAATTGAAACAGAGCACGTTTAATTCAGGTATCAAAAGACGTGCTCTGAAGTATATATAAATTCCCTTTATAAATAGCTGACAACTCTTCATTCTTAGCAAAAAAATGACAAATTTCAGCAGAAAATTAATTACATGGTCCAGACAGGATAAATCAAAGATCTTCATTTAGAATGCACCTTAAAATGACCACTATGTGGAGAAGATTTACATACAAAGGAACTGGTAAAGTTTGACGGGGAAAAAAAAATCACAGTGTAATTTATCAGCACTCAGTCCTCTACTCTTATGAAACAAGATGTTCAAGAAATTGAGTCAAGTTGTCATGGAATGAACTTGAATTTAGATGTGCCAGATTGCACAACTGCAGAACTCCCTCCTCCCTTAGCAGCCTGGTCCTCAGAATAGAAGCAGTCTTATTTATAGAGTAATTCCTCAAGTTTGATCATTTGTGTTGGAAATGTTAAAATAGAAATGGAAAGTGATAAGTACAGTTTTAAAACGATTAATATTTAATTTAAAAAAATGTTTCAGAGGAAACTAGGCACGACTTCTTTGGTTGGTTCAGAAGGTATAAAGTGTAGCTAGTTCTTGAGAAGAAACAGTGATCTCAGAGTAAATGAGGGCTGTCTTCAACACTTGCACTTAATACTGAAACTGTTAAAGGATATGGTTCATGCATTATTCTAGAGAACTGCTGAGTACAATAAAAACTAATTTTGTGCCTGCAGGGAGCGTAAGAAAAAGTTTGGGCATTGCTATCTGTTCTAATCAATGTTTTTTATAGGCAGCCTAATTTCTTCATGACCGGAAAGGGGAAACGGGGCTTCAGGTGATGAGTAAGCATTTCAAGCAACCTAACCAACAAATACTTTGAGAACACAGCAAAAAACCTGAAGAGGTTTTATCACTTTAATGTCAATTGAATAAATACAATTATTCTTGATTGCTATCAATCAAGTGTTTCTGAGAGTTCATTATCACGGAGCAATTATTGCTGAACTACAGATGAGGGAATGAGTTTGAAAGTCTGTTTTTTTCTATTTTAATGCTGAATGCCCAGACACTGAAGTTTGTGGGAGCTCATAGTTACAGTGATATTTTTGCTTTATTTCTCATCCTGCTCATTTTAGAGTCAAAATGCTATATTTCATGCTTATTGGTTAAGCATTTTTAAGAGGACCCTGATCCACGAGATTTAAATGGATTTTTTTGTTGTTCACATTCTCATTTTTTCTTGCTTTTTACATTAGCATCTTAGGCTTTCAGCCCAGGAAGCTGAAGTTGCCTGCGTGGGACGATCCCATCTAAAATTTCTCAGTCAGGTGGCTAAGGGCATCTGTTGGTTTTGCTCTGGATGTGCTGTTCCCCCTGAAAATCCAAAATAATTGCACACATTGACCTTGAACACTCTTTTGCACCAGAGAATTAAATGGTTCCATTCCAATGTTACTGGATTTTCAGAGTATATAAGTCCTTATTGGAAAGTCTGTTAGAACAGAAGGAAAACAGAAAGTATTGAAGTAATGCTATAAAATCCAACAGGGTGTTTCAAAAAGCCCACAAAAAGGTGATACTTTTCTAAGATAGTTATACATTAATTTCTGAAGTGCTTGTTTTCTTTTAGTCAAGTTAAATTCTGTGAGTTACATTAAATTCTGTGTATTTTGTATACTCATATCTCCTTATGTTTGCAGGCCTCACTTTTTCCATTGCAAATACCTATTTTACATAGCCTGAACTCTCTCAGATGCAGCAGTGTCACTCCTATTGTGTATTGGTATAACCGAAAGAACATTAGGATTTGTTGTGTAAATGTGAGAACATGCCATCTGTTTGGCAATGGGAAGCTGAAAACTGAGGGAAAACATTAGAGGTGTTAGAATACCTACCAGCTGGAAACTGAGGGAAAGCATAAGAAGAAATAAAATATCTGCCAGTTGGAAAACAGAAAGATACAGCTGGTTGCAAAATGCCTGCTTTAAGGGTGCAAATTCAGATGGCAAGCTGCAGAAAGACATGCTGGGAAAAAGTTCCTAAAGACAGCCTTGAACTAGAAAATTAGTAGATGTGAAGAAATTGCTGGGGAAGGTGATGTTGGAAACGTGTTCCTTATTGTGGTGTAGATACCACTGTTCTGACACATTATATGTCTGTGATGTTTATATTCCCAGACAAAAGCCAGTAGAAAATGATACTAAGGGAAGGAACAAAATAACTTCAGTAGGGAAAACTACAGGGGCATTGTCAACTCCACAGTGATCTCTCTGTGGTTCGGTAATTAATAACTTCAGAAGCAGAGATAAACACTGTACTGTTCCTGTTTATTTGATGGTCTTGATTAATTAAAGTACAAGTTTCCTTTAAAAACTCGAGACTGCCTTTAATTATATTACTAAGTGTGGCACTTGGTTCTCCAGTAGCATTACACAGTGCATGCAGCCAGTTTTGCTGATTGAAGAGGTTTAAAAAATAAGGCAGGCTGTGTGGACATTTAGTAGCTGACTACAGCAAAATTGGTTAATGACTGGTATCATCTAAATGAGGCAGCAAGCTGAAAGACTCATAATCTCTCCCCATGCACAAATTTTAATTAAATAATTATAATGTCCTTGTTGTAATTATTTATCAGTAACTATGCTCCTGAGTATTGTCTCTTTTGCTTTCATCTGTTCTGTCAGCTCAGCTGTACAATGAAAAAATCACTTCCAAAGATCTGGTATGATTAATTCCTATTACCGAGGGCCCTATTCTGCTGCCATTATTCAACCTGATTAGTACTTTACCGCACAATTAGTCACATTGAATTCAGCGGTTCTACATGTGCATTAAGGTGCTGCTCAAAGGAGTGGCAGAATTGGACCACAACTAACAACAGATTCGGGACTGATGGTCTAAAAGGATGGCTAAGATACCAATTCACATTTTCATCTGCTTGGTGAGAAGCCAATCAAGAAAAGAGCCAGCCCCATGGAAGCCTTTGCATGCCTCTGAGGCTAGTTCAAATGCTTGGTGTCCATCCTTGCTCCAGGGGACGTAGAAAGACAGCTCAGCCACCACAGTCTTTAACTCCCTGCTGAAGTTAAAGCTTCATACTTTAAAGTATGAAGTCCCATACGCTTTCCTTCTAACAGCTGAGCCAGACTCACTCTTCTGTTTAAAATTATCGGTCTTTGCTTTAAGCAACAGCTTGGTTGATGGAGCACTGGTTGAGGCTGTGGAAGACCTGAATTCAATACCCTCCTCACCCTTAGGGGGACCATAAAGGATTTTCCCATGTTACAGAAGACTGTTCTGAATTATGAGAATAGTTCTTGAAGTGGGCTGCTGTGCTATCTGTCACCAGTGGAAACGGTCTGCAGTCACACAGGTATGAGCTCAGGTCAAGTCCCTTTGCAAGTCTCTGTGGCTTCAGTCTAGGCTCTAGTTCCTTGGCATCTCAGTAGCTATCAATAAGATTGCAGTTTTTAAATAAAACTTAAATTATTTCATTAAGCTGTTTTCTTTTAACAGGTAAACTGCCTTCACACAAAAAAGTGCATGAATACCCGAATCCCAGACACAGAGGTGTCTCCCATTGTGGCGCAATAGAGACCAAATAACCTGAATAAGATTAAAATGAAAAAATTGATCTTGAGTATCTCAAGAATTTATTCTTAAAACTGCCAACAACCTTGAAACACAGTTAAAATGTCATCATAAGAAAGTTGTGTATTGTATAAAGAAAAAAACCCACGTCAAGAGCTGCAGGGCAAAATGTGGTATAATGCATCATAATCAACAGTGTTCCTGCCAGCTCTCAATCAGATGGCTTGGCTATCGTCAATACAGCCCTGCTAAACGCAGCTAGACGGCACCAGTAACTGCACTGCCTCAGCCAAGATGGTTTGCTTATGCTTGCACAGCATTTTGCTACTAGCCTGCAAATCCAAAAATGAGCAATGAAAGAGGCAGAGTCAAAGAAAACCTAGAGACTACTTGAACCAGCAATGAGTTTTTTCAGCAAAAGGCACTGTTTTGTTAATGCATGTGTCATACTTGTAGAAACCTGCTCTTACGTTGATGATGAAATTTCTAGGCTGGGGAAGGGAAAGAGCAGGACTGCCTCTTGGTTTCCATACCCAGCTGAGTTGGGACACAGACTAGATACAGAAGCACCCACTCCCAGGCAAAACCCCAATAAGCATGTAGGGTCATACTTTTCCTTATCTGCCAATAAATATTTAGATGGTTAGTATAAAGCAGTAGAACACTTAAAAGCCAGACAAAGAGAGAATAGGTATTAAAACCATCAGTTTACTAAACATTAAGGCATAGAGCTACAGTGTGATTAATATGCAGTAAAAGACAGATATACAGAGAATAACGTGATAATATAAAAGACTAACAGCTAGGACAGGTCAACATGAGAATATAATACAGTTTTCTCTGCAGTAGATGTGCTGCATTTTCTTCAAGACGGAGTTTTCTTTTTCAAGGAGATTTCTAAATATGAAAATTCAGTTTAGTTTCTGGATATTTATTTCTTTAGGATAAATCAGAAATATACAAATCTGGATTCCTGGGAAAAGTAAATTTGAAAATTAAAAATACATGGAGGAATAATGTATGAAAAATTTAAAGAAAACAATTAGAATATAGTTATATGCAACTATTTTAAAATAACAAAAGCCCTTGCAGAACATGTAGGGATGAAATTTTATTGAATGGGTAGAGTAGGTATTAGTACTAATGTTTCTTCTTCTATTATGTGTGTGTTATGTGTCTGTGTTTAGAGACATGACAAGCAGTTACTTCTGGAAATATGAGTAAACATGAATGTCTCATCATTCTACTTTCTCAAATGGAAAGTATTGGAACACCTGAAACTATATAATTATATCACTTAGTTAAGAGGTGTTATAAACTATTATGAAACCTTATTCAATGGTGTGCAATTGTCACACAGCAAGAATGGCTTGGGAAAGCAGATTTCTCAGAAACGCTGGGTAAGATACAATTTCATGTAGAAAATAAAGACAGACATCTTTATTCAGGGTTCCCTGCAATAGTTGGAGTAGATGAAAAATGTTTTTCTCTCCCCTCATGCAATTTCTATTAACAATGCAGAATCTCTCTCTAAAAACCAATCAGACATGAAGATGTGACTGGGTCTGTACAGGTACTACTCAGACTATCTCTTTCAGTAAAGGATTTAAAAGTTACCAGGGAATATACAATGACCAAATGCAGTAAAAGTTTTTATCTTCAATCATAACACAAAAACTCAAAAGAAAAGGGTTGATTCCTAAGCCGTACACAAAATTTAATCAAGAAAGGGAAGACAGAAAGGTTAGCCAAACGGAGGCATGCCTTGTGCACTTGGCCAAAGCCAACTTTTACAGAATACCCTGCAGGTGGTACCTGGCTCCAGCTAGGATGCAGCACATGTTTCCTAATGTTGATGCACCTTGCTGGAGATGGTGTGGACAGAAAGGATCCCTTTCCTCCAACTGATGTTTGTGCTTGCAGTTCCCAAAATTCTTGCTAGTAGTGACCTGAATAATAGACATCATGGTGGGCGACGCCCCTTAGTATCTGCTGGGTTGCCTGCTTAACACTTCTCTTAAGAAAGTTATGCAAAAGGAAAAACAGATATCAATCTTGTTATAAGCAGTTAGACTTCTCATGAGGAAAAAATCATTTTCGTATAGATTGAATTATAATTTTCAATGAAAAGTTTTTTAAAAAGGCTAATAGTCAAAATGCATTAAAACCAACAGTAAGAAATTCTTTAACTGTATCAGGAAGAACACACTAAATAAGTGTCTAGGTCAACTGGACCACTAAAGTTGTAATTAAAAAGGATGAAGAGATTGTGGAGAAATTACATGAATTCTTTGTAATCAGTCTTGACTAATGAGGATGAGGCAGACATTTCTAACTCAAGGTTAATTTTTACAGATGAGGCATTGTCAGAGAGAGTGGCCTCTGAAGATGAGGCATTAGAGCAACTAGATAAAGTTAATGGTAGAAAATCCCTGGGGCTGGATGGTATTCATTTGAGAGTTTTAAAAGGGAAAAACAAAAAGTAGCTGAACTACTAACTAAAATATGTAATATACCTCTAATAGCAGGAGCCATTCCCGAGGATTGATTTTTATCTAAAGAAAGAAAGAACAAAGAATGACCTTGGGAATTATAGAAAAGGGAACAGTGCTTTAGTACTACTGAAATTGTCCAAAACCATTTCCATAACCAGCCATTAAAGGACCTTTTTAAAACTACCCAGGTATTATTGCTATAAATATATGATACATTTTTAAATTGATCTTCACGGCTTCTCTGGGTGTAATTTTTATTTTTCCAAACTTACAGAAATCCAGGAAGGAAGCCACAGAGGTTTAGCTAGGAATACAAGTAGGTATAATTTACCTTGACTTCCAAAAAGCTCCCGACAATGTTCCTTGCTAAAGACTGTTGCCAAACACTAACAATGGCAGACTGAGAACAAAAAATTCTGTCATGTATCAAAAAAGGGTTGGTGGATGGGATATGGTTTGTGAGTACTCATCAGACAGCCTGTCTGGGCGACTCAATATTTAACATACTGTAAATTCACAAATGGTATGCAGGAGGGCTGGTCAGTTTTTCCAGGTGAATTCTTATTTTGCAGTGACCAGGAGAGCTGTATTACCATCACTTTAAAAAAACCCACCCGCAATACCTGCAGCAACCTTTGGGAGAGCCCAGCGCTTCCCAGGTGGACCTTTGAGCTGTGGGGCACGTGTGTGTCTGGAGAACACGAGGCGAATGCCCGCTCCTCAGCACTCCAGTGGGACATGCTGCGCAGGAGGGCAGCACAGCTGCCGCAGAGCTGCAGGCTCTGCTTTTAAAAATAAACTGCAACCTGCAGGAACAAAACTGCTGAAGGAGGGCATAGGCTACCTTTTGGTGTGTAGAATCATAGAATCATAGAATCATAGAATGCTTTGGGTTGGAAGGGACCTTTAGAGGTCATCTAGTCCAACCCCCCTGCAGTGAGCAGGGACATCATCAACTAGATCAGGTTGCTCAGAGCCCCGTCCAACCTGACCTTGAATGTTTCCAGGGATGGGGCCTCCACTACCTCTCTGGGCAACCTGTTCCAGTGCTTCACCACCCTCATTGTAAAAAATTTTTTCCTTATATCTAGCCTAAATTTCCCCTCCTTTAGTTTAAAACCATTAGTCCTTGTCCTGTCACAACAGGCCTTGCTAAAAAGACTGTCCCCATCTTTCCTATAGGCCTCTTTAAGTACTGAAAGAAGAAATAGGTTTGTCCCAAAAAAGAAGGCAAAAATCCAAAGGAATGTCTTCAAGGTAAATATCCAGGATGTTCTTATGTTTTACCTCACTACTGCAGTTAGCTAAAGGCTCTTTGACTCTGGCCTTTCTTTCGTGAAAGAAGTAACTATTTGGGGGGAATATTTACTTTGTTAGTGATATTAAATTGTTGGAGAGTGTTGCAGAAAGAAAGGATTGTGAGAATCATGAACAATGGAGATAGGCTTATTCTGTGGCACAACAAATCATTAGGGATAATATGCAAAGCTAGGCACAATGAATGACTAGATGGAAAATATTTCACAAATAATTTTGCATCCGAAGCGCTCTCATAATCTATGATCACCTGTGAAAGAAGTAGATTGATGCCAGAAAAGGGTTTGCAGCTAAATCCAGCACTTTGTGTGAATTTTTTCATTAGCAGAACTGTAAATAAGTTTTGGCAGGTGCTAACTTGCTTACTGTAATCACAGTTAAGATCTGGAATAGTGTTTAGCAAAACAGTAACTATAGTTCCCACTGATTATCGACAACAGTGGGGGTAGAACAATATAGCTTTTGACATCATAACAACCTCAATGCTAGCTTAAAGTGAACCTTTAAAGCTTTTGCTAACCTTTAAAAAGAAGAATTGTGGCTTTGTTACATTTATGGACTATTCTTTTTGTTGCTGAGCTAGCAAAGTATAGATAATGATGCTTTAAAGTTTTGTTGTAGTTATATAACTAATGAGATGCTGCTACTTTCCAAGAGGGGAGACAGTAGTAAATTAGTTCTTAATGTAACCACACCATATTAGGGCTTTTGGCAGTTCAGCTGTGTTTGTTAAAGGTATGATTTCTTCATAATTGTAACCAAATGGGCCAGTGAAACTTTCTAGGGCATTGTAGACCAGGCCAGAGTGACTTCTTCATTTACATGTTAATGGAGTCTGCTCCAACTAAAGTTAATTGAAGAACATGCATAAAGATTTGTTTGCTCTGTGGACAGATGCAATGGAAAAATCTGTTTAAAGCCTTACACTAGGGTATGAATATTGATGTGAATGGGAAAGTAAATTATTATGGGAAAGTCATTTTTATTACATACGTAATATAGTTTGAATTCCATGGAGGGAAAAACATATATGCAGTTTCATACATTCCTTAATTTCAAATACAAGACAGCAGTGATTAAGAAAATAATATACTCTTTGTTTCCCTATTGTGTTTCCTGCAGTGTTTCTATATTTCTAGTTCTAAATTGCTGATTCTCAGCTGTCAAGGTCGACATCCTCAGGGGGGTGTGCAGTATATCCTTGAAGCCTCTATGAATATGTCAGCTGGCCTGTGTCTTTCCTTTTCCTTTGCATTTTCTCCATGTCTTCTTTTGAAGACATGTGAAAACAGAATGTTTCGTCTAAGGGACCACAAGCAAGCAAGACTGGGGACAGATTTGCTGGAGCTGAGGTGCGGGGGTGTTTTCCTGCCAGCTCCCTGGCCACAGCCCGCCGAGAGATAGATATGCCTTGAGCAGCATACACCTGCAAAGGGAGATGAGGGACTGCAGGCTGGGGCTGCAAGAATTTGAAGCAGACAGGACAACTGTGGGTATTCACCCATTTGTGGGCATGGACCTAGGAGAAAGAGATGCCCAAATTATTTAATTGAAGAAAAGTAGTCCAGACAAAAAAAAAAAACAAACCCACACTTGTGAAAAGTGTTTAGGCTGCTATATTTTGGGACAATTCCTTTCAGAGAGCCTACTTGTGGCTCTGGACAGCTCAGGACTCGATTCACTCATCTAACATAAGATCTAGTGCCATCTAGGAGATCCTTTGACTCCAGCTGTCATTGCAAGAGGGCACAGATGTCTTTCATATATCCTGTGTTATATCTGGCACCCCCATGTAGATATCTGAGATAATCTGGAACATCTAAAATGGCACTAGACACCTATGTTTAAGAAATAAGCTGAGCTTTCAGGATGGGATTCAGTTTGAGATTAAGACACCTCAACGCAAATGGGTGATTTAGATTGCTTAAAGAACTGCTGTCAAAGGTATTAGCAAAAGTAATTTTAATATGACATTGTAAAAGTGCAATTTAACAAAGTTTGATGGCAAGGTTTACTCTACTACTGTATGGCACAATCATTTGAACAATGATTCAAAACTACAGAGACAAAATCAAAGTTACCAAGACACAAATCAAAGTTATCAAGACAAAATCAGAGTTGCCAAAGCACAAATCAAAGTTAACAAGACAAAATCAAAGTTACCATGCTACAAGATTATGTGGGATATCGGTCACTTACCAAAGATCTGCTGTTGGTAAAAGGTCTCTCTGCCTCAAGGACCAACCTTGAGAGGTGTCCCTCAAGGGGAGATCACCGCCATGCAGCCATGCTGCCTAGCGGGGACAGCTCAAAGAAGGCTCACTTAGGCTGTCATATTTATGGAATGAAGTGGTTGGCTTGTAGTCAAATCACATGCGATGGTAAAGGTGTGCATGAGACTCCCTGTACCCACAACTTTCTTTGTTCCTTGATAAATGAGTCTTGGAAAAGCCACCCGCTATTCATGTGTTAATCACATGACCGGTGTTCCAAGCTCATATGCATTGATGCTCACTGTGTCACTCTGCTCCTTTGTGGGTTGTCAGAGAACAGACTGGAACTAGAGGAGTTCTTGGCCCAGCTACGGCTCAGGCCTTTATCTCCTTCGGAGCCTGTACCAAACTACTGCTAGTTTGGTTAAGGGGTCAAGTGCATCTGTCACACACCTGAATGTAGACATCTACATGTAGCTCTTGACACATGACCTGAGTACCTAAATCCCTGTAACAGACCATGGGATTCAAATCAGTTGCCAAAACACAGTGTGATTTGAGATACGCTTGGGGTTATGTGAGACATCCACATGGGGCTGGCAGACATGACACAGTCCTGAGACCTTTAGGAGTGGAAGCTGGAGGCCAGGTGGGACTCCTTATGCACTGGAAATGCCAACACCCAACTTTATCTAGTCAACTGAACAGTGACTGCTATTCAGTATTTAGTGAATACTGAAATAATGCAGTTTTCCTGAAACATCATTTCAGCATTTTCACAGAAGCTATCAAATGACACTTCATATTGTTTTGATGTTTGATGTTGTCTCACTTCTTATAAATATAGTGTTGCTACTCACAGTATTGCCAAAGATATGTTCAGAAAGAAACCCAGACGTATTTGGCATGGTTACAGAAATTGAGGCAGAAGTGCAATGCCACAGGTGCTTGGGGAGATTTTCAGGCTCACTGATCCCATGAACCCCCAGACAACCAGAAAGTGATCAAAACACGATTACGTTCCTTGTTCTTTAACTATATCATCTGCAAGGGCAACAAGAAAGAGTGCAACCTAGAAGTGCCAAGGCAAACCATACATCATGTCAGAATCACCATGGGCAGAAGAGAGCCAGAGGGAGAAGTTTTGTGTTGCTGTTGAGCCACTATAATAGCAGGCTATGTCCCCTTCCTCCCTGGTCCCAGCCATATGCTTCTGCTTCATGGCACTGTCTCTGGGACTTATCTGATCCCATGGAAACAAGATTTAGGGAGCTAAATCAGCAGAAAACTAACATTTGCAAAGAGATTAATAATGATAACTAAGTAACCAAACATTTTTCTGTCAGTTTAGTGAGCTAAACCAGTTCACTCTGAAGTTGGGCAAGTGCCAAAGCCAGCACAAAGGGAGAAGACTAGAAGAATGGTAAAAATGAGACACTTTTTATGGCAGCTTGCTTTTAGGTTGACTAAAGTGTAATATATAACCCTATTCTCTGGTGCATGGATCTGTTGGTTTTAGAACAATTCTAGACCATTACAATGTCAACAATATGCTTAAAATACAGTTAGAGTTGTCTTTTCCAGCGGAAACATACTTTGAGTAATACAAAACAATTAATTTGTTTTCCTCTTACAGATTTCTAATGTATGGCGCTTTGTGAAAGCTGCTGAAAATCCTGAGTCATAGGAGTGCCAGAGCATGTAGGTGATAGAGAGATGAGATGGGGAGTCTCACAGCATGCCAAGCCTTTGTAACGGAGCTCCCTCATCTAGCAAGAGCTGTGTTAGAGGTATGTGGAGTGTGACCGTCACAAGCATGCTTTCATTCTGAACAGCTGAAAAGACAACAGAAAACTCTGTACACAAGTAAGCAGATATGTCTTCACATGCATAATGAAGCTGTGTGCATGTAGGGAGGGTGTCCAATTTATCATGCTGCTTCTTCGCACTAATGTGTAGTTGAGCTTCACATATCTGTTATACTTTGCCTTTGCACTGCTGGCAAGTTTTTACCTTATAAATTGCTATGGGTTCTCTTTCAAATGTTTATTTCATTAGCACACAGATGTAATAAGACTGAGTCAACAGGCTTGGAGCTGCTAATCTAGCCCTGTCAGATATGACATTCTACAAACAAGGTGTCTAGTTTCTTTGGACAGGAGCTGGATTTGTTGGATACCAACAGTTCAGTTGCTTTATGCAATCTCCTAACAGCTGAAAGAAATTGGAAGCAGTAAGTAACCTTTTATTTAGGACAGACAAAGATTGAAGTGGCAGAAAGGAAGAAAAGAACAGCAGTATTCAAGCTCATATTATATGTAAGATTTTGAATAGTAACACTCTGATGTAAATTTAGTTCTGTAATACAAGTATATCGAGTCTGTTTTTGCTGTCCTACAAATACTATGGCTGCACTGTGATCTTTTTGGTATACCCACTAACCTAGCTAATTTAGGCACATTGAATAACTGTGAAGAGAGACTACAAGGCACTCAGCTCTTAAACTTAGGTGCTCTGCATCACACCTCGCTTAGATGCCTCAGATATAGTCTACAGCAGATGGTGTAAAACCCTCTTTTGTACCTAAGTCACTCAGTGGACCATTTGAAAACACACATACTAACAGATCACCAGAAAGTAAAATGGAGAACTAGGGGTCATTGTCAACCCTGCTGTCTCCAACATTTGCATCTAAACAACAGGCACCCTGATGACATAGAGTTAGAAGAAATATCCTTCTTTCACTGGACTATATAAAATTGATAGAAAGAAATTAGCAGTAAAGAGTTTCCAGATCAGGGTTTGGTCTCTTGGGGGTAACAAAGTAGACTCTGAAAGATACACAACAGCATTTCATCAATTGGGTACCATGCTTTGCTAGGTTACTTAAGACATTACAAGTAATGTATTGTTTAGTTGTACCCATGTACACCATTAAAGCTATTCCAGTGTGGCATAAAGTGAGCAAGCTGAGGTCATAATATGCCAGCTGGAGAATATTAGGGAAAAATGTTCCTCCAATTTCTGCTTAATGTTCTGATGAAAATAAAGAAGCCACTCACTTTTACTGCAGATATGTTTACTTACACTCCTTTATAACTACCCTTCTCTGACTTACAGTGGCTCCTGTAATATCTCTTGCCATTTCCCATTCTCGAATTTCTTACAGACTTTTCAGGAAGGAGTTCTTTATTTCCATCATGGTTTTTTTGCAGGAAAAGAAAAGAAGATGTAATTAACTGTAGCAAGATGTAACTGTAGTTGTTTTGGGGTTTTATTTTTACAATGAAACTATGTTAAAAGGAAAAATTATATAAACACATAAGCTGCATTTGGCAATGGTCTACATAAAAGTTTTATGGAGACAAAACCCTATAGGGTTCTTTCAGAGATTATTATTCCAATATGCAAATTAAAATTGTGCATTATTCATTTTTTTGTCAAATAATTTTCATTTGCTTTGCTGCTCTTATAATAAAAATCTGCCAACAGGGTTTCCTCTTAACTCATCTAAGGAAGCCTGTGAAGAACACTCCATATTTAACTCTCTTTTAGATCACTGTGGCTTGAGAATACTTTTAATCTCTTTTCCATTTATAACTGTACTGCTTGACCTTTTTGCAGCAAGGTGTCTTGTATATAAAATGTCAAAGAGAGGATTATAGACATGGGACAAAGATATAGTTTAATTAAAAAAAGTCCTGTGAGACTGAAAAAGGTTACTGGCCCAGATCACAAATATTTAATGCCAGATTACTATTTATGATGTTAAAATAACAAAAAAGGGTTTATGGGTAACTTGTAATTGACCAACCTTTACAGGTGCATATGATAATATTAAGCTTCAAGTAATAACTTTCATATTAGTTTGGAAATTAGTTTTAAAAATTTAAGAAATATCTCCTTAATGTTTTCTGTGTGTTACAGAACTGTCTTTACAAAATGAAATAGGTTAATGGTTTAAAGTCTGTTTCTAATTCAAAATGGTACTGTAGGAGAGCATAGAATAAAGTGTGTGGTTTTGCAATTTATTCATGTGTTCGTTAGTTTCTGTCTCTGACATTTGGGCATGGATAGGAGCATGGTTTTAACACTGAATGAATTGTTGAGAAAGACCAATCTAGATTTGTTGCTGATTTTTCTTCCAGAAACAATGAATAAATTCCAAAGCTGAACGGTCCTACCAGGCTTCTCCATTTGTGTTCACGTTGTGGGACAATATCATGGGACAGTCTTTTTTTGCAGTTCAGAGACAAAGGGAAGGCCATGCACAAGTATTCCCTGAAAGAATCCAATTTACCAGTTAATTTATGAATCAAAATGACTTTATGATGGCACTGACTTGTTTTTGGCTCAAGACTGGGTGTTAACAGAAAAATGATTCAGCAGTGGAGAAACAAGGAGATTTGAAGCCCGATTTTAAGAGAAGTAGAGCACTCACAGATCCCTCTGACTTTCGCAGACAAACTCATGGAAACATCAGAAAAAACCTGGCACACCATTTAGGCAACCATTTCAGTTAAGGTGTAGTAAATACATTGCGTAGTGCTAGTTTGTACCTGTGATAGTTTGATTTTTATTTGTTAATATAACTCCAATTTTGTGACTTTTGGTTAAAGTCATTATGTAAAAGTTTGTAAAGAAACAAAGAGAGATTAAGTATAATATAGAATTTTATCAAGTCTAAATATTTTAAGAGAAAAGTGAGGAAAAGGATAAACCCCTTTTCCTGCACAGCAACGGGAATCAGACTCTGCTATAAATATCCACAGCTGAGTTTGAATATGGGTAGAGATATTTAGAATATTACTAGAGAAGAATATTACCAGAATTTCCATGAGAAGCCCCATGTCACTATGGGGCACTCTGGAATTCCCAGGTACTGAATGGACAAAAGATCTTGCTAATAGAGGCAGCGCTTAGTTATGTCCTACTATGCCAGCCAGTACATTTCAATAAAGACAATAGTGTAGAAAGTGAGGGTAAAGACAAGACTGGCAATGAGGATGAGGATTTGGAAAGCAGATTGCCCAAAACATGATGAAAGTATTTACTCAAATAGTTAACACTCTTTTGATGAAGGCATCCAATAATTTCTATCTTATAGCTCTGAAGAGCTGATAAATGTAACAGCAGGTATTCTAGATAAACCTATATGGTTACTGCCTGGTTGGAGAGCAGCACATACAGTATTTCAGGAAAAAAATAAAAATTGAGTTGAATACCTGAAGAAACTGTAGCCTGATCTTAAGGTTACACAAGGCTACTAGAATAAACGGACAGATGTTAATAATTAAAGACATGTGAGTAAACAGAAAATGGAATATGATGCAATATGGATTTTCCAGGATCATCACGGTAGAAAAGCCTCATATGTTACTTTGATCAGATAATAGATTTTATAAACAAAGGAAACATGATGGATCTCATCTAAGAAGAGGACATAAACTAAGCACTGTGTCATGTAGAAGTTGTTAGATAAGATATAGAAGGTGGGCATTAGCACCAAAGCAGTAAAGCAGACAGGGAAATGGCTGGGATGTTCTTGGGTCATTGTTAACACAGTCATGAAAGGTGGGTTTGGAAAATGCTGCATTTGAGTTCCTCCAGGTTACACTGACAAGTTGTGATTAATCTTCATTATAGAAAACCAGACTAACATAAATAAAAAAATGAAATGACCCAATGTTTTGAAAGTAAATAATACAAGATATGAAGTCATTTGCTTGAGGGTTGGTGACAGGAGTTCCTCCTTCATCCCACCTAGGACAGACGGCAGGCTGCACTTCTCCTGCTTCTCAGGGTTCCCAGGCTGTTGGGTAGCCTGGAGCAGCATCTTCAGCATCTACCAGTGTTATAAGTGCCCATGCAAAATAGGTGTTAATTAGCACACAGACCTCAGCTGAGTTCCCAGACACTATATTATCAAGTTACTGTCATTTCCTATGGGTCAATGAATATTGATTAAAACCAGCATTTGCTGCCGGGCAGTTTACACAGCTCCTACCCTGATTGTTGGCAGCGGGTTATTCCATTTTTACCAGCTTACCTCTCCCATGTGCCATACGAACCTGGAGCCTAACCAATCACTGCAATGCAGGGCACATACAGGCTGGGCATTGCAACACTTGGTGCTGTGGCCCCTTTGTCCTTTTGAGGATCTAGCCCCCAATGCCTGTACATCGTATAAAGAGGTTTATTTTATTACTACAGGTATCCAGATTTTCAATCAGTGTAGGTTGTTATTGTCCAGTCAAACATCTGTCAGGTTAGGTATGGCTCTGAAAACAAATGCCATGTTGTTTTTACATTCAGAAATATTTGGTATGTTTGCGGTTTTTAATAAATATTTTGTGTAAGTAGAACTCACTGGTATAACTATTTACTTTTCTTGATCATAGAGCTATATTAAAACATGTAAAGATGTTAATTTATAACAAGTATACAGCCTGGCCCTTCCCTCATCCCTCTGTACTCTTTCTTTCCCTTCTGAAAGAAAACGAAGTTTTCAAATGTGTTATGAAGAGGAAATACATTTAGCATCACCAACTACAGGGATCCTGTGGGTTGTGCCAAATCCAGCCTATGCCACCAGATTTACACTTCAGATTTCTCACCTGTAGCATCATCACAATGTCACCATTTCCCATCCTGTGAGACATACGGGCTGATCCTGTAAACCTGGCAGGAACAGACCTCACATTGACTCCACTGTTTGCAGGCTCCAGCCTTTACTTTGTCTACCGATCTGAAAGGGAATAACAGAAAGGACCATCATGATCTGACATCATTATGCTTAGGCACAGTGTGTATTGAGATTTTGCCAATTTCTGTTGAACTCAATAGGAAATACAGCAAGGGTTTTCCACAGTATATCTATCAGCAAAAAATTATTCCCAAATACATATATTTTTTCCAGAATGAGGTTTCTCAGACACAGGACCATGACTCCTGTCTAGGTGTACAGAGAATGACAATGATCTTCTCCTTCTGTACCCTCCTTTCCGATAGTCCTTCTCAGTTCTTACCGTGCTGGGTATGACTTGGAAAACATGGTTCTATAAATCATGTGTATATATATATAAATCATGGTGCCGTGATGCCCCTTTGAATCAGCAGAGGGCCTGCAAACTGGTCTTATGAGATGTACGTTGTTCATTCATTTCAAGAAGTGCCTTGAGCATTGTCCTTCACGGAGCAGTGACACTTAGTCAGGGTATATATACCCAGGGTACAGTTTCACGTTACAGCTAAACCAAACTAAGGGCTTGCTTCCAGTAAAAGCAGGAGGTGTCAGTCCCTCTCCTGCCTACTCTATTCCTTCTTCCCCTTGCCTCTGCTCCCAGCTGCTTGATCTTTTCCTCCTCTGCGTCACTGATACTCATCTGATCACACGGTAAGCTGGGTCAATCTACTAACCCTGCAAAAAAATAAATGTTTTTTTGTTTGGTTGGGGTTTTTTGCTGGATTTGTTTTCTACAGTTTTAATGAATTAAATTGGCTTGTCATGCCATCCACTGAGCATTGGCTTGGGCTGGTGGGAACCCACAGCTGGGCTTCAGACCACGGTGTATGTGTGGGGAGAGCAGGGGTGCAGTGGAGGGCAGTGGGACCCCACTGAGGCAGCAGGGAGCCAGTCCCTCGGTCGCCACCACTCCCTAGCATGGAGCTGAAGGCAAAAGTTTTGCGGCATTTGACAACACGCTCAGCTCAGCTTTTGTGCTCATCTCTCCTTGAGTTCCCCTAGAACTTGCTTGCTGATCCCTCCAGATTTTCATTTCAAGAGAGGGTTTATTGGATGACAACTGGCTATGCAGCATGTAAATTTGCAAAGATGCACGAGGAAGGGTTATAAACACTCTGTATCTTTCTGAGGTAGTTGTAACTGTATCCCAGACCTTGGAAGCCCTAGCATGCAACACACTTAGAGACCCAGATGCCTCTAACTCCAGAGCGGGCAAGCAGTCTGTGCAGTGCAATTTTTTGATCTGAGAATTTAAAAACTGAAAGCATTTTCAGGCAGGTTCACATTTCCTGAGCAAAACTCATTTAAATTCTCAGGGCTGATCTTAAACTGCAAGCAGACTCACTAATTTGTTATGTGCCCAGTAGCTATTGACAAAGATATTACTCACTGTTCTTGTCTTTCTTTTTTTCCAGAGAAATCTTCCTTATCTTCCTGTGTCTTTCACAAGTACTATTTTCCATAATCCATCAGATTTCATATTATCAGATTGTTTGAAGATGTATGTTCAGATTTCTTTGCTTGCTTAGCAGTATGTAAACACTGGAGACCTCAGTTAGATTTATATGACAAAGGGAGTGACAGGATCTCTTTGACGAAGCTAAGAAAGAAGTCTAAAGTATTAGACTTCTGGAGGATGTAGGTTGAAATTAGTGGTTAGGACCTGTCCTCCACCAGTGGCACAGTAGATACACAGGGCGATTTACCCCTATAGCCAGCGTGTAAACCCAGGGGAGATCCTGAGGCGCCTAAGGTAACTGCCCTGTTCAAAATCTAAAATTGATGTCTATCAAGAATTTTGCCCCACATCTGAGAGCTGCCCAATTGTTCTGCAGGATTATGTCACCTCACAGAAGATGTGACTCAAAATGGTGACTCACTACCTCTTTCTCCTTAGTCCTGAGCAGAATTCTAGCTGATTATATGTACATACATAATATATATAAAAAATAAATACAGATAGGATGTTATTAATAAATACAGAGAGGATTGTGGAGTTATTTGCAAGTTTAATTGTCCACTTGGAATTTATAGGCATTGAAATAAATTATTTGGGAGTAGAGACAGTTATAGTCTTCTTGCTGAAGATGAGAATACAAACTGCCATGAGTTATCAGATCTACGGTTCTGGCAGTGGCATATCTTCTCTTACTTAGGTGGGAATTTTATCTCTAGGCACTTTATTACTGACCATGTGAGAAAAACTGCATCGTCTGCACATCACTAGACTCAGTGCTCCTGGGTACTATAGGTTTACTGACAGCACTATTGCAGATAAGCAGTAAAACGTCCAGAGTGCAGTATTATAGCATATTGCTATTGCCATACATAGTTATTGCCATACAGCTGCTACTACTCCTTCAGATTAAGCCATCCAACTGTTTGCCTGGCATCCTCTGCTACTGTGGCAGAAGTTTTCTAATACCATAAGCAATTGCTTGCTAAACAAACTGAAAACATACCTTGAAATATTTCTGTACTGTTTTCAAGTTATGTTTTGAAACCCATATGATTAGCTGCTCTTCAGGGCCACTGAACATTCTTATGATGTAGCAATATGTTTTATAATATAAGTAAATATATTTTTAAATGTGAACAATTTATAGCACCACAAAACCAATTTATCATAACAACACTTACTCTCAGGATGTTTAATTTTCTTTGAAATAAGCTTGAAAAACATCATTAGGAATCCCGATCCTAGGTTGTGAAATTCCAGTAGCCATGGAAAATGTAGGAAAGGGTAAAAGAATGACTCTCCTTTTCTGGTATGCTCTGAGCCCACCAGATGAGTCTGACTCTACAAAGGAGCTTAGAAAGGGTCAGATTTGGCCAGCTGGGAATCCCTGCTATACTGTCCATATGTTTTAACAGATGGAAGGGTTGCTCAGTTCTTTGCTCTTCTGCCTGGAATTGGGTGGTATTTGGAGGAGCCCAGGGGGTGCCCACTGGGCTGGACCAGTTCCAGCACTCTGAAGCTGCAACAGATAGGGTAAGACTGAGGCATTCACAAAGTCAATCTTTAACTCCTTTGCAGTGGAGACAAATAGTTTCCTTCAGGGGGCATGGAGAGCAGTTAAACTAGGCTCCTGCTCTCAATCTCTTTCCAGTAACTCTGATGGGAACTCAGGGAGATAGCTTAATTGGTCTTCTCTGCTGCACTGGTATAAATAATAATAAAATACATGCTCATTTGCTGTATAGTTTCAGATGAAATTTCTAACAAAATGCATAAAAATCATATTCACCATTGTAGTTCTATTTTCATGATTCATCCCCAATTCACTGAATAAAAGACATATGGAGTGGGAGAGGAAGAAAGAGAAATCAAAATTAAGTTAATACTGAGGAAATGTGTCAAGTAAGGTCCTTGTAAACTCTCAAGGTCAACAACATGAAAAAGCACTCAGGAAACCTAACAAGCAAGCAAGTAAAAATGACATATTTATGAGAAGCCAGATAGGAGAATATGGCTTTGCATTTGCCTCACTGCTGTTTACATTTCCTGTGATTTTAGTCTGCTGTACTTACTAATATGAGATTCTTGGAGTAAACAAGCAACATAAATTTGCACCTCCATCTATGACAGGCAACAACTGCCATGCAAAACTGAAGGGAGAGTTCACAACTAAGCATCTGAGGACAGTATTTCCAGGGGAACCTCTCAGGACTCATCACCACTCCTCAGACTGAGAGGAAATTACAGGCAAATATTCACTAGCAGATGAATAGCAACAAAAAGCTTGATAAATGAGAACTTCCTTAGCCCAGGTATATTTAGGATCTCATGGTTATGTAAAGGACCTTTGCAATAAATCATAACACACTTTCAGTATTTATAATAGACCTATTGTATAACCAAGGAACTTTAAGCTGTAGAGCAATGCTGTTACAGTTTTAAGAGGGTTATGAAGCCAATAAGATCCATTTCTAACCCATTAAAAATGGAATACATAATCTTTCTTAGCACATTTTCCATCAGCTTCAAAAGAAATTAAAAAATCTGACAGAATTCTAAGTTCCTGGTGATGCAATTTTGCACATGTGTTTTGAAGGACATTTCAAAGTTTTGAAAGCTTTCATGCAAAACCTGACCTATAAGAACTCTACCCAGAAAAGAAGAAAATAGTAAACTGTGTGTCTTTAGTGACACCAATTTCCCCCCCTCCTTGAAGAAAATACAGCAGCTGGCTGCCACGATGGTTACAGATCTGTCAGGATATGTAAACTGAGAAGAACCGGAGAAAGAAAACAGTGACGGAAGGGGTGCCTACAATTTCTGAGCATTTGAACTGCTTCTGTGTCTTCCTGGGCTTTTGGGCTCTTGCTGCACATTAAGGACTTGAGAAGCTCTGGGATCCAGTTGTAGAGATGGTAAATGAGGCTCCTTGGACATGTAGCAATATCATTGCTGTCTGTGCAGCCCTTGCAACCCTTGGTCTCCTTAGGCAAAAGGCTCACTAGCTTTCTCTAGTCCTCAGCGACCTCCAAAACAAACTTCTAGGAAACAAAGCAGACTTTAGATGGAAAACCTGCCTGTATTTCAGAAGAGGTTTAGCTAAATATACATGCTCCTATCTAACCATTTTTGTGTAAAAGCAATTTTCTGGGAAGAAGAAAATCCTGAAAGTACTAACCAGCTCTCTTCAGACCTATGGCACTGCAGTTAGTTGGACTCCACTGAAATAGTGAGTGAGCAGTCAGGGATACAAATAAAACCCTGGTTCACATTTCATTCATGCTCACAGAGCAAGATTCAGGATATGCTGAGTAAGTAGTGTTTGACCACTTAAAGTGGCTCTTTTATGTTATTTTTTATGAAATACTCCACTGATAATTAATATGACTATTAAATGAATGCCAGAAGCTGCAGTTGTTTAGGTCTAGGCTAATATTCCTAAGTTATCAGTGTTTTGTGCCTATCAAGTTTTTTGTTCCTTTTAACCTCTAGGGAACAGGAAGAACTGTTCCAGTTCCAATAATATATGATTTTATCTGATTCCCAGGATCATTTTTAACAAGCTGTTCTACCATACCTAGTGTAAGGACTAAATGTGTTTATTTTGTTGATATACTTTGCTGCTGGACTGTGATCAGGTGCTCATGCCAGTTTCATTAGCTTTTTTGGCAGTCGTTTACGCAGATGATTATAAACTGCAGCTAATTCATTTGCAGGGTCTAGCAGCAGTGGCAGGAATTGATTTTTAGGGGCTTATTTTACTCCTGCTGGGGGGACAGAAAACACAGTTGTACGCCATTGCCCATGCAGTTCAAGGATGTCCTAATAGGTCCTTTATGGTTACTTTTTGCTGTTGTCTCCTTCTCAACATATTTAGCATGCAGGGAAAATTCAGGAACATTGTGAGTTGGTGATCACTATGTATAACCATATTATCAGACTAGCATTTGAATGTCCATGTTAGCAATGATGAAGAGGTACGTTTCTCTCTAGGCAAATGACTATCGGCACTGCCAGCTCCGATTAAGCCAGTGGTGCAGGGGTTAATGCCCAGAGCTGTGGAAGGTGGGTTTAAGGTGCTCCCACCATGGTGTGTGTTAGAAAACACAGAGCCTCTGGGTTTGATTACTCCTGTTCTCTCTTTTCAGACTGTCTCCTCTAGACTGCCTTTTCACACAGACACCTTCTGAGCAGAGAAAGCTCAGGTTTTGCATCCATAACACCCAGTAACAGTATGGACTGAAGGGTTAGCTGAGTTGAAACTCTTAAGTGTGTGTAATAAATAAATTCAAGAGTAGTTAGCAATTTTTTCCTGGGTAATACCCAGAGGAGATATAGATAGATGGGATTCACATGCTACTAGCCTAAGCATTAACATGCTCACCATCCCAATGCAGACACCCAGAAAGTCAGACTGCCTCCTGGCCAGGCGGTCACCAGTCAGGCAAGAGAAGTTGGAATAGGCTGTTCCTTGATCCTTCTGAGGTCTCCAGGATTTCTANTTTTTTTCAGAACAGGTAAATCAATGTCACACAGTTGTGCAGCACAAAAATGGATGGTGGTTCATAGACAACTACAGCACAGCGTGTTTCACCTCTGCTACCCAGCAGATATTTTCACTCCTGTTCAGGTAGCTTCCAGGTTGACTTTTTCTTCATGATGAAGAAGAGCGTTGCCGATGTTGAAGTTCTTCAGGCCCATCCCATTCAGTCCTGGATGCCCATCTGGAGTCTTTAGGCAAGAAAGGCTAAGCAATGGTTGATGTGGCCAACTTCAGGGACATA
>VYZW01029258.1:42922-67927 GCA_013401315.1 Balaeniceps rex | reverse complement strand
CCTGGTCCTACTAGTCACACTATTTCTGATACAAGCCAGTATTCCATGATACAATTCAGTCTGGGGCCCTTGTGTTTGATCTTTTTTGGACTTACTCCCACAAATTTGTGCTGTTACAAGACCTCAGATAATTTTCAGGTACCACTGTGACACATTAGTGATGCCAACTTTAATGTAAATCAGTTGATTTAAGTAACCTTACATAAGACTGGTAGTAAAGTCTTCATATGCCTCCATATAAATAATTAAAAGCACAGGAGTATTTCTACTGGTTCATGTATAAGGCCATTAGAAATAACAAAATTCAGCATCTATTATATGGAGAAAGGCCGTGATATACTGTCTGAGCAGCTTTTTTCTTTTCCATTGACAGTTCCGAAGCTGCTGCTGCTAACAGGGATGACATGGTCAGAGTACTGTATAAGTTTGGGGCCCTTGTTTTTCTATGCTAATAACCTATGTATGTGGCCAAACTCTTGCATCCATAGAGAGCAAAAACACCTGTGATGAACTGATAAAAGACACTTCACGACTCCCTAGCAAAGTTCAAAATGCATTTGATGGACTTAGTAGAACTCACACTACACTTGTTCTGCACAGAATAGGCTATAGCTATTTTATATTGAGCATCTACCAAAAAAACCCCAAACAAACCCAACAATACTCTTACGGTTAAAGGAGTTACTAGTGAGTTGCTTTTTGCTGTTTCTTCAGCCAAAACTGAAATTTACTAAGCACGTTCCCCATGTATATACATTTACCACGCATTTTTCATAACTCTATGCAATACTTTGTATTTGGGATGATGGATGCATCTACCTTACCCTAATCTATCAATTGCTTTTCTATATAAAGTTGCTGTATTACATTTTGGTTGATATTGATATTGAAGAGGCTGCTATTGTTGCTTAAATGTGAATTCTTAATAGCTTGTACTTCTTTCATCTTGAGCTGTGACAATTTATGATTTGCCATACAAAAAGATAAATGTTTGTTGGCACTGGTTATGGAAATACAACTAGCTTTGAATTCAGTGGCAAGATAAAGTAGTAGCTCTGAATCAAAGGTCAGATAATTAATCTGTGGTGAACTACAGAAAATAGTTTGTCCAGTTTTTTATTCTTTCTGCTTAAATTCAGAGATGTCCATGAGACAGAAAGAATCTCCCTGCCAAGACATCTCTCTCTCTTCCTTTTATGATTACTGTTTTATTAGGTGCTTAAAATTTAGGATCGTAGATAGGCTAAATGAAGTTGGAAGGGACCTCAGGAGGTCTGTAGTCCAACCTCCTGCTCAGAGCAGGGTCAGTTCTGAGGTTCAGTCAAGTCTTGAAAAAATCCAAAGCTGGCGCCTGCACAACCTCTCTGGGCAACCTGATCCATTGCTTAAGGTGCAGTTCTGATTGCTCCTTGAAAAGAAATACATTACCTTCCTTGTAAAAGCTTTTGCATATTTATCCATCTTCCCTTTGCTTTGGTACCTTAGCTACATTCTAGCCACAAAGAGTCAATACACGCTTTTCAAAAATCTATTTCTTTATATTTGGACAAAGGCAGATTTTAATCTTTTAAGCAGTGTGCAAACCTGGAAGATGGCGAGCCGACTTAATCTTCATTTCTACAGCAGAATTTTATGTAGTTAAGTATTCCAAATAACACTCGGCCATTCTTGTATGTACATTCCATATACATGTGAGAAAACCCCTTAGTTCTCTGAAACTGTTTTTCAGCAGAACAGAAGAACAATTACAGCAAAATTTTAAAATTATTCATATCACAGCTGTGCAAATAAGAATTGATTATCATAGCTGTTTCAGTGTGAATAGAGGAAGTGATTAATGAAGACTTCTCAGTAAGATGCAAATGTTTTATAGTGTAAGTTACAGTGAGCTATGTCTATTTAATAGATACAGTAGCAATAAGTGAAAACAAGTTGAGCTTCATCAGCGTATTCAGTTAGCTGAAAATAAAACTTATTTTTTAACAGATTGAAAACAATTTTCGAGCTGAAAGGCTCCCTTTCTCCCTAACTTGGAGGTAATGTAAATGTCAAACACTCGTCAAAAGATATACCTGTTATCTGGTTATTAATTGACAGCTTCCTGAGCAGTTACTGCTGGCATCCTTTTATCTTGCTGCGAGATTGCAAGACGATCTCTTCAGAACCTGTCACTCTTATGTCAGGCATTTGAGGTGTTTCCCTGAAGAGATTAAGGATGCTCTTCGTCCATTCCATTGAAAATAAAGACCAACCTGGGTTATTTGATTAGCATATCTCAATACAGTGGTATTATGCAATAAACAATGCAAAATATGTTTTATAGTCTGTTAGCTCTTCATTTTGATTTACAGAGACAAGTAAATGAAAGAAAAATTGATGCAGAAGTAACATAAGCCTGGTTTCAACAGCTCACAGAAGCTGCTCAGTGGCAACTTTCTAGCAGTCAGAATTTATGCTGCTTTGCTATGCCTACACATGCAGCTGCAGTGACAGTAAATGGCTCTCTTCCAGTATGATTCTCTTTCCAACTTTTGTTAAAAAAGAAAAGAAGCTGAAGCAACATTTTGCTTTGTAAAATAAACACAGAATTTACAGCTTCTTATTTAAAACGACCCACCTCAGAAATGTAAAGAATATACTTCCCAGGCCAGATCAACAACTTTCCTATGAATCTCTGGGCATGTCTGTACTGAAGGGTGGAGGACGGTAAAATGTGGCCGTAATGGGGACTGCAGCTCCATTTGGATACACTGGCTCAAGTTCATAAGCAGTGCCGCTGCTCTGCTGTGCCAACAGGACAGTGTGGTTGTATTGATTTCTGAACTGTACCATGGCTCCTACCATGCCAAATCTGAGCAACTGACTGTACCAATGGATAAAAATGGGGCTTATCTTTAACATAGCAGGTTTTTCTGAGTCTGACTATGCTAAATCTTAGCTTACTGGATCAAGCTCATCATGTAACATGAGTTGGCACTTCTGATGCCAGCTAACTACCCCAGTTCTTAACTGGCATGCTCTTATAATTATTCTCTTATTTACAGAACCCTGTGAGGTTCTCAGGTGTTGAAAAAAAGAATGTTTTTCCTTCTTTCCCTAATTGTAACTTTTGAATCTGTCTACATACTCAGTGAAAGGAACACAGGTGATACATAGGTGATACAAAAATTAGCCTAGAATGTACAATAAGGCTATTAAATCACCATTGTTAATGATTCAAATAATAGCCACATACTTGTATTTTAGACATGGTTTGTCACATGCAAGTGCTTGGGAGATTATAACTTCAGTAGATGGAATATTTATACATAAAAAGTACTAAGTTGAGTATTTTTACATTAATTCATAAGCTGATATGTGCAATGAAGTGCCTCAGGACAATTCTGGCCACGTAGTGTGACAACAACATCAAAAAATACTTTAGTGTGAAGGTACAGGTGCATCACTGAGAAAATACAGTATTTCCCAGAACAGAGGAGTAGGATTTGACTTGTAGGCCTATCATCTATGAATCAAAAGACGCTATTGCTACATGCAAGGTGGAAAATATAAAGATAAAATAACTGTACAACGAAGTATATCAATGATTTTTCCTCTTTAGTCAGATCAGTGAGCCGAGTTATGACTCCTTTCCAGGATACCTTAGAAAACATAAGATAAGTTGGAAAATTAGCCAGTGAGTCCTGAATGTGCACTCAGCCAAGTCACCTTTGACACAAGTGAGGACAGCAGAATCATGACATACTGTCTACTTAAAGCCAAATGCAGTTTTTCTTTGAAGAAACTCTTCTATCCTTTTAAAACTGGTTCAGAATCGCAATCGTATTTTCACCTGTGGAGCTTTATGGTATAGCCCACGCCGTCCAGTGTCCTCCAGTGAAGGCATACATGGTGAGGCAGGGCTGTTTGACACAGCAGCTCCTGGCTCAGGCTGAATTACGGACTCAGCAGGAGCGAGGAACCACTGCCACGCGAGGAGGCACATGCTCCTAAAGAGGTAACTTCGTCTGCAGTAACTCCCTGTTCCCAGCTGTGTGTGGAGCAGTGTTTGGGCCACAGCAGAAGCCAAGCACCGGGACCAGCTATCTCACAGGCTGAGCAGCCAGCAGGAGAAATCTTGTGTCTTTGGGAAAGCTACCCCTCACTTCCTACTGACTGTCTTGCTAGCGCACCTCTAATGCAGGAAAGAAAAATATAATGCACTTCTTAAAAGGATGCTCACCTCTGCATTATGTTGTTCTAATTTCCAGACTCTGATTTCAGAGAGTGGTGACGCTTAGGGTTACACCCTGTCTTTCGTGTGGCCGTGACTCTTGACTGGAAAGCACTGAGCAACCTGAGATAACTTTGAAGCTGCTCCTGCTTTATGCACAAGTAGAACAAGATGACCTACAGCACACCCTTCCAACCTAAACTATTCTGTGACTCTTAAGTGTAATTTGTTTTAATTAAAGCTTTGTGTAGCTAAAGCGAAACAGAACAAGCCATGCTGCTTTATTGTGTGAAATACAATGGATTTGTTTCCAGTGGAACAAATTCCAATCCTGCTTTTCAGATTTTGCTATGTCCCTTCTCATCGGTCTATCATTTTGTTAATGTTAGTAGCAAACTAGTAGCTAGGTTACTCGCCTGTCAGGGCTCATCAGCTCACTTCCCAAATGTGAAAATACTTACGGACAAGTCATCTAAAGCTAATCCTTCCAATAATTTATGCTGAGTATCTTTAGAGGGAACATAGAAGTATTACTTTTGAATGATGCAAATTAATATTTTATGTCCTTTTCACTTAATCTGAGTATATAAAATTTTCAATTTTTATGATTTATACACAAAGCTAATTACAATCCATTGTGAAGACAGCTTTAAAAATCAATGTAAAAAATAACAGTTACACATAAATGAAAGAGAAGCAAAAAGTGCAGCCACAAGCTATTACACATATAATGAAAATGGATTTATTGCTCAAGTCTTTTATTACCTTCTATTATTAAACCATTAAGAAGGTCCCTTAAGTTTAATCCAAACTGGAAAAGACACATTTACTTGCACATATATATGATATTCCAGGCAAATATATACTAAAGGAACATTGTGAGAATTAAAGCTCCTAGAGGAAAATTAAAAAATATGATTTCCACATCTCTGAAGTCAGCACGATGTATCTGTCAATAAATTATAAAATGTGTACTTTAAAATGTTCATAAATGGTGGAAACATCAGGAATTACAGGTTTTTAGCACTGGAACATATACATACAAATTCAATCCTAGGTTTGTATTAGCCTAGCACATTTCTTTTGTTCTAATGGCACTAGCCACTCAAAAATCCAAGGAAGTACAGTCCCAGAGAAATAATGGGGCACTGAACACTGCAGTAACTGCAAAGTTGTGCTTTATAGCTGTATATGAAGAGATTCAAATATGCATATTTCTGGAGCTTTGCACCTGTGTATTGAAGTGATTGCACATAATTAGAAATGTGATTATCAAATATGTTTTCACATACCGCATATAATTAGACTTACAGAAACACACTACATTTAGAATATTTTAATGTAGATAAACTTTGAGGGCAAAAATGAAGTGTTATTAACGAAATGCAAATTGTTTAACCCCTAATGTTCTAGCTTCTGCTAATGGTATCTCCTGTATCCTTCTGTTGGTAGAGGGATTCCCAGCTGTGCAAGCTTACCGCAGTGGTGAGGTAAGAGCCGGTGGGATGTGCTGTGCAGGCTTTTTCACCCCTCCCTAGCGCTGCTGGAGCAGTGATGTGCAGTTCCAGCCTATGGGACACTGAAGATGCAGGAAGAAAAAGAAGGCAACAGGATTAATGCTAGACGCATGCTGTCTCGGTGCATACTCTTTTGCATATCTTTGTCGCTAAATAAAATGGTCATGCATCTAGACAGATATTTGGCTAACTTCTAAGATTATATGCAGGTATACCTGGTAATCACCTATAACTAATATCTCATCTTAAACTAAGAGAAAATCATATATATGTGCAAGTGAATGTGTCTCTTCCAGTTTGGATTAAACTTAAGGGACCTTCTTAATGGTTTAATAATAGAAGGTAATAAAAGACTTGAGCAATATCTCATCTTAAACTAAGAGAAAATTATGTTTATCTATTAGTTTGTAATAAAAATTATGTTTATCTATTAGTTTGTAATAAAACTAGATTTCTGACTGGAAATGTCGGCCTTATTTCATTTTTCCATTATTCTTTGACCATGACTTCCTAGATTAAATGAAGTTAAATCAGAAATACGCTGCCTGTACTGGTTATTCACATTTATTAAACTGCTGTTCATACTATAATTTTGATAACTCTGACCGTTATCATAAACAATTTACTATATTAGGCTGATATACTTAGGCCTTCTGAAAGGATTAAGATTAAATTATAGGTCTATGATACTAAAGAATGAAAAATGAAATCCTGCCTGCTAGAGGTCCCAGCAAACTTTTCCAAAAGAGTCTTTCTAAAAGTCCTTCTAAAAGAAAGCGTAAGCTCCCATTTTCGCCACATTTTGAACTCTCCAGAAGTTGGGGTTCTCAAACACTTTATTAAAGGAATGCAATTATAAAATCTCTGGAAATATCCTACTATTTCTTAGCAGTTGGGAGAGGGGATGATAATTATGTTAAAAACATCTCTATTTAAATAAAAAGGCTTTACAGCATATGAATTTTTATGTTATAAACCTCAATTTAAAATATTTTAATGGCTGTTAATTCCCAGTTATGCTTGCACATAGCCACAGATGAATGTGCAGGGCTGGTAATTATTTTACAGATCAAATTCTGATATTTCACTCACCATCAATGGTCTGCAAGCCACAATGTGACTACACTGCTGTGGGCCACTTCTGTCTTCTCTTACCAGTGCAATTCTTACTCTGTTTCAGCTTTCCTTTTGCCACAAAATTACGTACAATGTTGGGAGTTTGTAGGTACATGCTTTTCCTCACTAAACCACTTCAACTTCAGGTGCCCTTAGACCCCTTGTCCAAACAAGCTGCTTTGACCAACCTGTATTTTGATCTCCTTTTCTGCCAGCCAGAGAATTATTCCTTCATTTTTTGCTGATTCTTAATCCGAACAAACACTCAAGCAATCTTCACCTCAATTCTCTCTCTGAATTTACAGTTTATTCATCTCAAACCTGTCACAGTGTCGAAAAATTTTTCTTCCCTCTCGTATTTCTTACCTAGTCATTGGTCTGTCACAGACAGACTGCAAGGCCAACAGATCCTTCCCTCTGCTGAGGGTTAGGGGAACTATTCGTATCTTGACATTTGCTGCCACGATTTGCTGTTATAGGTTAAAAATCCCAGTTCTTAGGGTAATTACAGTTCCCAGCATACTTTAATCCAAGATCATAAGATAAATTGGTGCTGGAGGCAGGTGTCTCAAACCAAGACTTCAAACTGAGTATGAGTATCTAACCTGTCATCTACAGTACTAGTAATTTTTCTGCACTGTAACTTTTGTTTGTAGGTCAGCCAGATTTGGGGCAATAAGGGTAATTCCACTCCAGCCCCAGCTGTGAAATAACTTAACATCCCTTCATAATTAAACCTGAATTCCTCTCAGCATTTTCCAGAAGTCCAACTGAAATTTTAACTGATGACAGGACCAGTATTTCGCTGGTCTTGGTAGGATAATTTAAAGAATAAATGTTACCATTCATACATTTTACGAATACACAAAAAGACAACATTAAATCTTTGTATGGCTATACATTAGGGAAGAATCACTGATTACATGCCTTTAGGTGCTTATAGAATGACAGGTGAATAAGAAAGAGTTAAGAAAAATCCCCAAACAAGAGTTGGAGTCCCTCTCAGAAGGGGGACAATTGTTCTAAAAATTCCTGTAGCAGCACATAAAAAAGTGCGGTTCTTGAATTCAAACTTCAAAGTATCCAGGTCGGCTTGCTGAAATGAATCCAAGAAAGGTCTAGTAAGAAATAGTGGCAACTCAGAAACCGATAACAGTTCTGGATTTGCTGTGATTTTGAGTACGGAGTTGGAGGTCAGTTATAAAAGAAGGGTTCAGATTTGCAGACAGCTGTGAAAGCCAGATAGGGGTGCTAGAAGTTGAGCCCGACCTACCATTTGCAATGCCTTTCTCCATTTTCCATCTGTATCCCACAGAGATCAGATGAAAGGGATGAAAGAGTCTGAGATCAAATACTACAGAAATAATTTTTTCCATCTTGGAGAGGGAAACTCCTTGGAAGATTTTTTGTTGTTGTTGTTGAGACTTTTTGGGTTTGTTTTGCTTTTTTGTTTTTGTTTTGTTTTCCATACATCACATCCCAGAGGCTGAAAAGATGAACAAAAAAAGGAGGGAGTGGAGGCCTAGTGGATTATTTCTAATATTACTTCAGATTTATTTCTCAGAAGACACTAAAGTTTCTAGTCTTCATACAAAGTTGTGATGGGGATTTGGATCAAGTTAGACCATGTCTATCCATAGCACATCTAAAAGTCAATCCTGAAGGAAAAGACAAGATATGGCCTGAACAACTTTGAAAACCTTAGTAATTTGGCTTCTAGACACAAGCAGAGGTTCTCAAGATAAACTGCTGGTGGGATAAGTTATGTTTCATGGGGACTTGCAGCTTAAGATCACCTGAAAAGAAGCAAAAGGCTTTTGTGTGATGGTAGGAGGAAGAAAATACTGCTATGATGCTTATCACCAGGTGGCAGTGTTACACAGTCTTGCAACTCCTATACGTTACTATAGGAGAAGTTTTGGGGTCTTGGGAGGAATACTGCTAGGGATATATATTTGTTTTTGCTAGTCAGAATGAGGCGTGTAGCAGTTTCAGAAGAGACAGATCTCTCTCTGCATTGATCTCCCTGATCAGAGTCAATTCTTGGGAGGAAGTTACAATCTGCGAACTTGGGCATTGACTTGGACACCTTAATCTTTAAACAAGGGAATTTATTGCATGCTGTTAGACTGTTCTTTATTGGGGAAAACAAAAGACCATATGCAAAGGCAGTAGCATCCTTCACATGATTGACAGTGACTGAGTCTGTAGCATTTCTACTTGTACCCGAATCTGGAAAAATAAATGTGGATGTGGTACAGATGACATGCCTTTGATCTGTAATAAGTCCACAAAAGCTGCTCTACACTCTAGAGTTTGCATCATAAATATTGCAGGATTCAGAAGGCTGAGGGCTGGAAGGAATGTGTGTAAGTATGTCTGTAAGTTTTTCTGTGCACAGAACAGAAATGCGAGAGCAATTTGCTGTGTCTGTCCTGCTAAATGCTTTCCTCAGGTGGTCTTCATGTTGCAGATTCCAGTTGTAGAGAACATGCACAAACAGCCCTACATTTAGTTTCTTTGGGATTACAGAAAACCACCCTGCATTTCATACTCTTTGCCTTCTCTCTTTGGTGCAAGACCAGCATTTGCTGCTGGTCATTTGATATTGCAGCCTACAATAACTGGAATATTTGTAACTCCACTCGAAGTATCGTCCTACTCACCAACTCTGCCTGGCCACATTGTGAAGCTGCATACATCTTTTCAATGGCAACAGCAGCCACAGGCTCTTTGGCTAATTTGCAGCCACCAGTCACGCCTCGCATCCTCCTTGCCACAGTTCTGATTATAGCTGGACACCAGCAAGGCTCGCCGTTGCTTGTCCCTACTGCCACCCCGTGCTCTAGGCAGTGGACTCCAGGAAGATCCATATATGGTCCTACATGGTAGAGATTTTCTTTGCTAGCTAACACACTGTAACTTCAACCTGAGTTTTGTAAGGTAAGTTGGCTATGCCACAGTACAAAAGGCAAGAGAGAACACAGCTCTTCCTTCCATAAATTAAAATCTGCAAATGCTCAGTGGCGTTGTCCACATTAGTAAATTAAACATGTTCAGGAACTTTCTTCGTTACTGAGGCGAAATATGATTTGGTCTGACCTACATTGAAGCTGTAATCTCAGTGACTGGTTGGAAATGATTTCTGGAATGGTTTGACTCCCAAACTGTGCCCAGGAGTTGTCTGGGAGAGTGCTAGTTGGCACGTGTCCAAACATGGCTAGAGCATTTTCTCATTCTTTACTCTGCTAGATGTCCACGTTGCAAAGCCCAGAAATGATCCGAGGTGGTGGTTCATTTGATACACACTGTGACTCTAAGGACTGGCTGCAATAGTGCAAGAACAAAAGATGACCAAGTTTATGTGGCAGAAAGGAGATCTACCTATAAATATCTAGGTTTGGCATCGATCTAAAAAATCTACTTAAAGTTTTCAGAAATGTTCCTTTTTTGGGAAACTGTCTTCCCAACGACTGTAACTTAAAAAAAAAATCAATATTGTAATATTTCTATGAGTATTTATATGGTTTAAAACAAAAGAAAAATTAGTAGAATGCTGGAATCGATTTAAGATGCTCCAGTTGTCCTAGGTCGGTGTCTTACACACGTGGAATTATGAATATTCAAAGCAGAATATAGCTGATCCTTTCTCTCATAAGGAAAACATGCAGCAATGTGTAAGGACTGACTTGCAGGAGCCACTGCTTATGGATTGGCACATGTGAGACACTGACTGAAAACATTGCTTCTATATTGTCTGTGTTCTGACTGAAGGAAATAAAAGGGGGTCATGGGTTTAATAAAGTTATTACATCCAGAAAAAGAATGGCAAGCAGGAGAAGTGAAAATTAACAAGCCTCATAATGAATTGCAACTTTACAAGAAGATGGGCTGGTGACAGTATAATGCATAAATTGCTTTAAAAGGAAGAATACAGCACTCAGTGTGCCATTGAAATAGAAGGTTCAGTAAGAGCACATGCTAAAATTTAATCTGACAAAAATAATAGAGGTTTATCCTAGAAGCCTTGGAACAAATTAATCCCAGAGAGATGACTGAAGTTAGCAAGAGTTTATTAATTTAACAATTTTTATCCTTGTGACAAGGGAGACACCTGGGACTTGCTGTACAATGAAAAATTGGTTTATTGGAAATCTCAACTGGCTACAAGTGTTGCAACAGCTCAGGTCAAGCGGTGATAAATAATTTAAAGAAACCAGCGTGAGGTACGTGTCACTTTAATTTTACATTAACAGATCTATTAGATGGTAACCTTGTCAGACAGGTAATTGCTAAATGAAATCATAGTTTTGTACCTTTGCTTCATAATATCATTTGCTTACTCATACATTTTGTACAAACCGTGGTGTTGGCACTGACACTGCTTCACATGCCTGTTGCTTCAGACTAGCAAATATTGTATTGACCTTTAAAATAAATGGTAAGTAGGATGATTTTTATTTTTAGCAGCTCAGAAAATGTGTTGCGTGTTACCTCAGAAGTGGCAAGGAGAAGGGACATACTGTGTTGGAATTTTAAAATAATTTTCTGTGCACATTTTCACATGCCAGCACATCTCTGGTAGAAATGACAGTAGGGCCTGCACGTAAATTTTAACAGGTGAAGGTATTCCGCCTGAAATTGTTACAAGGAATAGGTCATTTCAGGATTATTTTATTTGAATGCTTGGTGAACTCTGAGCTATATGCTGATAGCATAGGATCTTGGAGAATTACTGTGTTAGAAATAAGAGAATCCTAAGTCTTACTTGTAATTGTTTTTTTTTGAAATCCACAGAAACTACATTAATTTTGTAAGAGTATCTCAAAACTAGCTTGTAACTGACTTTGGATTTTCCTTGTAGTTAAACTCTCTTTGGAGATCTACAGATGAGTTATATTTGAAAGAGAAGATGTTGGGCTTGAACAGTGTTTGCAATTTTTAGGGTTTCATTTTGAACTCGGTTTTGTTCCCATTAAATCAATGGAAACACAACTGCGTTCAAAATGACCCTTACCATCACTTCATTGATACTAATGAGTTACAGCCATTGACTTCTAAAGAATCTAACTGATTTTATTAAAGCTTAATCCCACAGGGCCTTGCACAGTAACGTGGACCTCTAGAGAGAGAACATAAAATGCTACCGAAGTAACAGGCCATGTTCTCTGTGTAGGGATACTTAGCCTCCGCTGACTATTGTGAGGCTCAGGTTCGTTCTGGAGACCCCAACTCTTATTCAAACTAGGGCCACATTCAGTATAACTTGGGGTGTAACTGCACACCCTATATGCAATTGGGAAGAACCAGGTGGTGGTTGCATGTGCCATGAGTTGTGACTCTACTTAAAGCATGGTCCGCAAACTGTCATTAAGAATATTAAAATTTGTAAGTAAAAGCCTGTCTTTGAAAGCTGCATAAACACATTAATTCATGTGAGCCTGCAAGTACTTTTCGCTAGTTTCAGAAAAATGAGAGCTTTTTAAAAGTCAAGTTTTTCATCTAACATCGTTATAAATATTTTTACTTCTCTTGTACATCCTTTCTGTCCAGGGAGAAATATTTTTTGCCAGTCTTCACGAATCGGTAACTGTCTTAAGCAAGTTTAAATAAATAAGAATTTTAAATTTAACTGAAATTCACAATTTCTCTGTTTAGCAAATTTAGCTTTGATCTCCTTTTCATGGAGATGAAGGTACAGTGTCAACAATCTTGTATTTAATGAGAAAATCTTAAATTATAATAGCATTTCTGTATCTTACTAAAAGCGTTATGAGGGATACTTGAGTCTAAATCCTTTAGGAGTGCTTTTGTTCCAAATACAAATTTACCCACACAAGCCTTACTAGTGCCATTCTGTTACTGAAACAAGGCTATATTTAATGTTGCTTCTTCTTTTTTTTTTTTTGATGGTTACTTGTTAAGTAATGAATAGGCTGAGGTGAGAACAAAATGTTTCTACATGTTACATTTACAAATATTTACATTTCTCTGGGATAGGCTTCCTGTCACCTGGTAAAAGAGAGGTTAAAAGGCAACCTCATCAAGTCCACACTTGGGAGGCACAGGGAGCCTGAAAGCAGGTGAGCATGGCGGTGGGCAAACCAGAGAAGAGGATCAGGTCTCCCTGGAGAGAAGATGGGTGCTCTGCTTCTCTCGCTGGCAAAGAACACAGTGATTTTCCAAGGCAAAAATGCTGTTTTCCACTTTGGTAAGAGTGACTGGGTGCACACCTCTTGTCATTATGAAGAAGGCTGAACAGGTTGGTTTGACACCAGACCTGCATTTTATTCTGCCAGAGGATGGAGGGATTGGGCTTCCAGCACTGTGGTGTGTGGTTGTACAAGGGTGAATTTCATGTAACCCATGACGTTTTTCCTTATGAAATGCCACTGAAGATAAACGTGCATCTCTCCTGATGTCTCGGCAAGACCCGAGAATTGGCTCCTCTCAACTTTTACCAGCATAATACCTTAACAGTGCTGTGGGACCCTGGAAATGTGTACGTGCGTGCGGTATGTTCATGTGTTTGAAGTGTATGCTGTTGTTCTTGTGGTAGCAACTTTTGGAACATCTCACAACGTTTAGAGTTTTGACTCCTTTTGTTTGGACCATTTTCTGGTAATTTCTGTTATTTCTGGCAAGATTTAGTGGGAGCCGATACTCTCTTCCAAGAGTCCAAATGCTCTTACTTTCTATATAAAAGTCTTCACCTTAAAATACATTTGTCTAACTATTTTTTTAAGTTCTAAAGTTAAATGGTCCCATGGGAAGGCACTACTCTTCAGTTATCAGCCTTCCAGAGGTGAAGTTGTCTTTAGAATTGAGCAAGAAAGTTGCTTTAGCACTGTCAGATATCTAATTAATCCCTCAGTAAATAAAGACATTCTGTAATCAAATAACTGAGATGTGCAATCAGTTCTAACGTGAAATGCTTTGCATATTCATGTATTATAATCCAGGAGCTGTATGAGGCTTGTATTTGGATATGAAGTGTTTGTAACAGACTTTGAAAAATATGGAAAACTCGTTGCAGACAAAACAGCAGATTTTTGACAAAACACTTCTCAGCCAGGTAACGACCTGTAAGCTAAAGATTTTAATGTCTGTTAAAAAAATAACTTTCAATAGGGAAAACAACACAGTTTCAAACTGAGGACTTTCGTAAATATGGGAAGGGGCTTGAAAAATTAACTTTTGAAAATTTATGATAAAGCGGCTGGCGGGGAATAGATTTTAGTGCCTCGGGGAGAGAAAAGTTTTCCGTGAAGTCAGTTCAGCATTTAGGACTTTGTGCTCTGAAGACTTCAAATGACCCCAAGAACCGACAGCGCTACATTTAATTAGTTAATCTGTGCAGTAAGCAGCGTTGTCCGACCGAGTTATATGGAACACTCGAGTACCGGGGTTATAAGCACGGGCTTGAAACAAAAAACGGTACAGGACCCCCTCCCCCCACAGCAAAACTAACGGGATATTAAGGAGTTTAAAAGAAAAAAAACCATCACGTTATTTATCTCAGCCTCAGTAGCCTGGCGTCGGGGCGCGGCGGCGGGAGCCCCACTCACCTGGCGGAGCCCTCTTGGCAATCTCATTGGCTGCCTTCCGCTCCGCCCCCGCCGCCTCATTGGCTGATGCCGCCTTCCCCCCCCCTTCCCCGCCCTCGCGCTACCGATCTCCGTCCGATACCTGGAGGGGAGCGAGGAGCGACTCCCACCACCCCCGTTTACTCGCCGCCCGCTCTCATTGGCGATAGAGCCGGCGTGCTAGGCCCGCCCATTGGCTGCTCAGGCGGCCGGCTTTGCCCCGATTGGCTGGCGGGCGGGGCCGTCCCGCCCCGCGGGGGCCGAGCGGTGTGTTTGGGCTGGAGAGTTGCCGGCGGAGCCGACTCGTGCGTCGGTGCTGCTGCCGCTGCCCGGCTGCGCGCGCTGGGGACGGCGCGAGGCGCTCCCGCCACGGCGCCTCCCCTTCGCCTCAGCCACGGGATGGCCGCCTCGGGTGGGCTGGAGCGCGGCGCGCTGGGCTGAGCGGAGCGGAGAGCCAGCCGCGGCCGCCTGCGAGGACCATGCCGTCGGGAAGGGAGCCGGGCGCCCCTCGGCTACGGGATCCGACCGGGGTCGACATGAGGGGCCGCGACGTGATCGTCTTCCTCCACATCCAGAAGACGGGCGGCACCACCTTCGGGCGGCACCTGGTGCGCAACATCCGCCTGGAGCAGCCCTGCTACTGCCGGGCCGGGCAGAAGAAGTGCGCTTGCCACCGCCCGGGCAGCGACAAGGACACCTGGCTCTTCTCCCGCTTCTCCACCGGCTGGAGCTGCGGGCTGCACGCCGACTGGACCGAGCTCACCAACTGCGTGCCCGCCGCCATGGAGCGCCGCGGCTGCGCCGGCAACCGCACCCTCAGGTCAGCGCCGGCCGCGGGAGATGGGGAGGTGGCGGGCAAGCCCGCCCGGGGCGGCCGCAGCGGGGCGGCGGGTGCCGGCCCACGCGTGCTCGAAGGTCTCGCGTGTGGGGCTTGATTTCCACGCGCTCGAAATCTGATCCCACCTTTCCCAGGGCGGTGGGAAGGCTCCCTGTAAGTCGGTCCTGCTCTCCGCCAGTTTGGTAGGAATTGTCCCGCTGCCGTCGTTATTAAGAAGCAAACAGGGAGGCGGGGGTGGAAAGCTTCTTTCCCAGAGGTGGTTCTAGTTTGGGCTATTCCCCTCCCTGTTTGTTACCTGTAACGCATTCGCTTTGCCTCAAATTTGTGCTGATTCCACGTAGCCCGTATGCAGCTGCCTTGTGTGCAGGTTAGCGCGAGAGAAACTAAACTCATTTTTATGCAAGTTTCTCCTATCCGTTTGTCCGTTTGAAACTTGATTTTTAAAAACCAGAACACTCTTCTGCGCAAGAAGAGTGCCTCTGCAGAGTCTTAACGTTGCTGCAGCTGCTGAATGGTGTAACTAGGGGAGTTTGAAGTATCCAGAAGCCGTTAAACTCCCCCCCCCCCGCCGCCCCGGTTCTGGTCGGCAGATAGACTGGTTCTCTGCTTCGCGTTGCGTACTGATCGCTTGCTCTAAATATGTGCGAGCTGAAAGTCAGGAGACGATGTGTGCCAGGCTCTGTGCGGGGAGTGCAGTATTAGCGAAAATTGCAGTGTTAAAGGTCTTTTGATGATCTGATGACAGTGGAAAACTTTAGGATTTTGTGTGCATGCTGCCTCTCTGCGCGTTATATTGCATTGTGCTTTGTTGGGTCTTGCAAAAGGTCTGTGCTGGTTTTAAAATGGAAAAATTGTCAGATGTGTAACCTCTCTTGATATGAGATAGCTCTAGGTGATTCAGTAAGTTCTGGGCTTTGTTCTGGGCTTTGTTCTGATTTATTTACCATTAAATCAGACTTTCAGGCTAATATTAGATTCTGTCTTTATTTGTGTGATAGATTTTGAACATATGCATTAAGAAGTTAGGAGCTGAATTCTATCTTAAACCTTTGTACTGTAATGATTGTAACTTCAATACCTGTAAAATATTTAGGAAAAATACCTTTTAAGTTATATAGTTTTCCAGATAACTTATGGTCTTTCATTTTACTATCCATCTTCATTTAATGGGTCTGCAAACTTTAAATTTTCAGTAGGACCACTCACACATTGTGTTTTGTCTTGTCATTTAAAAACACGTACAGTCCATGACATACGCGGACTCATTTTCACAGGGCCTATTCATCAAGACAATAGACTTGATTATTGTTGTTGTTGAACAATTTGAAGATTACTTGATGTGAACATCAAAGGCCCTCCCATACCAAAAAGCTAGTCACATTTGGCATGACTCAGTCAGCATAATTTTAATTTATTCTTGATGGTTGTGGCCTTGGACTGGACTTGCAGAATACTGTTAAGGTTATTCATACAATTTTGTGAAAAATGTTTAGCTGAAGATAAAGCGTAAAGATTTGTGTGCCAGTGGAAGAGAGATGCTGTGAATGTCTTCAAGGATACAATAACTTGGTGGTAACTGTATAGCTTTAAGGAATATTCAATAAACTTGTAATGTAAACCAGGAAGGGGAGGAAGAAGAGTAATACTTGTAGAAATGTCTGAGAATACATAATTTGCCACTGAAGTCCTCTTTTCCTTTCTCATGAAGAATATTAGTAGGTAAATAACTGAGCATTAAATTGAATTGCAAAAACAGGCAGTAAAATTGGAGTAGTGGCTTTGGTAGTTTTAAGTAAAAGCATGATTATATTAAGTAAATTTAAAAGTTTGAGTTGAATAGCAAAGCAGGTCATAGTGGTTATTCGGTGGATAATTAGTAACTATTTTGATTGAAGAAAGACATGAAGTGACATTTCACCACTATAGCTGAATGTTTTCTTAAGTGTTTAGTTAGTGAATGATTTGGTTAGTGTGACATTGCAGTTCTTGATTTGTCTTTACGTTAAGTGAGGAAGGTGCTGTGAATAATGATTTGTTGCATCGTTGTAATACTTTTTCCTTCTTGTATTATATCCTTTGCTGGGCAGACACCTTTTCATTTTTCCCTTTGTTTTCTCTTTTTAATCATGTAGCTTGACTTATGTTTTTCAAGGAGCTGTAAAATGAATCTGATAACCCCGAAGTATGGATTGTCTCTGCTGTGAATGTCTTTGCTCCTGGTAAAGTTGGAATCAAGCCTAAAATACTTTGCTGCAGGACTGTACTATTAGAGGCATGCATTTAACTCTCTTTTTTTTTTTTTTAACATCTGAACGGAGAATTGAAAATGAGGAGACTGTATGCCTAAAATAAGCAAGAAACTAGCATATGAGTCTAAAGTAAAGCATACTGATTATTTTTAAGTCCTCCTTTAAAGCTTCTGAACATATTTGAGGCATTAAGACTTCCTTGAATAGCTCAACTTTTTTGTTCTGCCTTTCAGCTATGGAGTCAGAAAATTAGGCTAAATTGGTTAAACATCTGACAATGAGTTTTCTTTGTGTCTAGGAGGGCAGCAGGACAAACCGTATTATGAATTTGGTACCAAGGTGTTTGATCTCTTGTGCCTTATTTGATGCAGTAAGGATGATGTTAAGTATATTTTGGATTTTTTTTTTTTTTTCCCCTCCTCATAGCAGGGTGTTAATATAATCTGTTCTTTCAGATCTCTGTATATGTAGCCTATCTTTCACTACATGGAAGGAATAAGGGATTTGGAGTATAAATCTCTGCATTCTGAAAAGTTGCTTCTTAGAGGGCTGGTAGTGGTGTAACATAAGTAAAAATTAAACAAGTGGCTCTTGGAAGTATTTTCTTGGCTATTTTGTTATGAGTAAGTTAGATTAAGTCCTACCTTTTAACGCGGGTCTTTAAAAGACTTCATGAAGAAACTGGAATTCATGAGGGAAGTGGCTGGGTGGTAGGGGAAGGAGGGAGTGGATGATAGTCCTAAGGGTCTTGGAAGGTGCGTGAAGCACTACCTCACCTCACCCTGGGTTCTCTGTCTTTCATGGGCAGTGCATTTGAAGACGTTTTACTTCTGAGATCTCATCAGGGTTTTGAAGAGACTTTATCTCAGCTTTTCCTATTTCTGATGTTTGCATTTTGAGCTCTTGGGTCTGATGAAGGAACACAGGGCAGAAGTTGCTACTGCGCCCCAGCAATTTGAACTCTTTCGAGTCCAAGTGCCAGCTCTAATTTTGATGCAACTGGACCTTGACCTCTCTGTGACTTAGTGGTATGAAGTGTCCTGTGCCCTTGTCCCAGCTTAGGTACTTAAGTATGAAAAGTTGTTTGTTGTCAGTGAATTCGATGCTATTGTGAAGTTGTAGAACTATCTTTTTTCTTAAGAATCAAAGTTATTCTTTTGAATGCTTTAAAAATTACTTTAAAAAAACCCAACAAAACAAGCCAACAACTGTAGACTTTATTTCTTCAAACATTTGCATATGTTTTAATTTTCAGGATATGAGATGTTCTGCTGAAATACTGCTTAAGTGTTCACAGAGCCAGTCTATTAGTTTTTCATACCTATGTGCAGCTTTCACTTACAAAAGTTGCTGTCTGGATAGTCAGGTTATTGAGAAGGGTATGCAGCTGATGCATTTTTAAATCAAATTCTTATTAGCATAGTTTTCAGCTCAACATTGCAAATAATTAGTATAATTAAAGCATTGGGACTTTTCCCATGAAGAATGCCGTTCGGTTCACATGGAAGCTTTTGCATCAGGAGCATAGCCCCCCATACATTTAACAGGAGATTTATTGCTATGCATTGTGTCTACAACTTGGGTTATTTACTCTGCCTTACAAAAATGGCTGTTACAACAGACAGTAACTGAGACTGGCGCAGAATCTTTTTTTTTTAAAGTAACAGTCTTTTATTTCCTTGTGTATTTATTTTCTCTGCCCTCTCTGAAAGTCATTGACGTTGATGATGCTTGTGTTTAGCTCCACCTCTGGAGCTTGGCTTTCCTTCAGAGGTGCCAAGAAGCTGAGACTATGGAGCCGTAGCCAACATTGCTATAGGAAAGAAAGGGAGGAGAAATGTTGTTAGATGTCTAACCTGGGATGCCAGAGAAGAGTCGATCTCAAGTCTGAGTGAGTGATGTTAGGCTGCCTCTGTAGACAGTGGGGAGAAATGGAATAATACAGGCAGTCCTTTGGAGGGTCTAAGACATGTCTGAGACCTGCTGAATTGTCTTCTGGAGGGGCAGTTCTTCCTTCCACTGATTACAAGGGAAGCCTGTAATGGCTAATTGGGACTTGATGTCTAAAACTAAATGAGAATAATTCCACATCTAATGTTGCAGAGACATTGTCCAAACTGATTGTCTCTGTTAGGTTACCAGGTAAAACTTGGTATGTGAGGTAGGGCTTACTTTGCCTCTCTACCCTCTGTATGAGGGATTGAGAGGGGACCTTAGAAGTCCTAATCAAGGCACGTTTTCTCCCTTGCTGGTGTGCCTGCAATATCATTAATAATTATGCACTATTATTTATTACAAGTTTGATTAAACTAGGAAGGTAATCTTTTAAACTACACACTTGAAAGAACACTGCATTGAAAGTGTTGTCTAATTTTCTTATATGAAACAGTGAAATTAGTCTAATTGTGTAAACCCCATGAGCTTTATTATCAGTGCAGCTTAGTCTTCGAAACTATTGATTTTCATTAATTTGCTTCCATTATACTCTCCATTTCCTTATGTCTGTTTAACTTACTGTGTGCTCTGTTATTCTATGGAAGTATAAATGTGCAGTAAACCCATGAGTCATGGAATTGGGAGGGTTGAATAGAAATTATTAGTAGGATTCCTTTTTTTTCTTATGCAGTCCTTTATTTGACTACTGAGTGTTTTTAAAGCTCTAGCAATAACAGAGTGTAAGATGGACTCTGTTCTTTGCAGCCATGGTAACTAGGATCATCATAAAAATGTAAGAGTGTTAATTGAAAATTAAGACTACACTGAAGGTAGTGGGGAGAAAAGAATAAAAAGCCACAAACATTTAAACTGAAAAAAAAGCACAAATTCTCTACCATACCTTGGTATCTTCTGCTGAAATGAATGTTAGAGCCAGTAAGCTCTATACAGTTTTCCTTTTTTTTCATAAATGTAAGGAACAAAAGGGATTAAACAATTCCTTGAGGTCCTGCTACTGACAGTGTGGGTTTTTTCCTTCCTTAACTGTCTCCACTGTTGGATGCTTTAGACGAACCTTGGTTATCTGGTCAAGGGTTTCATTGTCCTTACTATTGGAAAGTGGTGTTGCCTTCCCCTCAGTGCTTAGTGTGAATCTTACTAACTTCAATTTTAAGCCCATTGTATCTTCTGTCTTTCAAGAAACTGAGAACAAATTGATCCCCTTTTCTCTGCAGTAGCCTACTAGGTACTTTGGTTCTTAGGAAGTCCTCTTTCAACCTTCTCTTCTTAAAATGTAACCAGATCCAGCTCATTCTGTAGTTATTGTAGGCCATTCTTAATGTTCCTCTTCTTTGGGTTCGTGTCAGTTGTTTTCTTGAAATGTGATGCTTCAGTGGGGGTACAGTATTTCGTTTGTAAGTGTAGTACAAAGCGGAGCAAAAAAGATTACTTTGCTTATTCTGAAAGTTGTGCTTGTGGTTGTACACTTCAGTGATGTTTGCCTATTTTGCAGTTGCCTGACATTGACTGTTCAGCTTGGGATTTAGACACTATTGACTTTCTTAAAGACTACTACTTATATTTCCCGTTGTCTTTTTATATGAGCTTTGTGCTCATCCCCACTGTATTTCATTACTCTTCTGTCAGTTTCTTTAATTTGTAAAATTGATTTAAACCTTATCTTTGTCCTTCCTAGCTTTTCATCATTGGCATGTTTAATAAATGTGTTTTGTATTCGGCATCCACGTTGTTGATGCAAACATTGAATAGAATTAAATCCCATTGTTATAAACCTTTTGTTTGATATAACTTTCAGAATTGCTTTCCAGGGAGTTCTGCCCCTGCCACGTCACATTTTTTTTTCTAGACTCTGTTTTTTCTGGCTTATGACACTAATTGGAAATGTTGTCTAAAGTCGTACTTGATTTTTTTTTTAAAAGCATTTCCTTCCTACTGTTCCTATTTGAAGTCAATTACTATATTTTAGAGGGAAATTAGACTGACTTGATCCAGCTTGATTGAGACAGTAATGCTGCCTGCTAATCTTCTATGCATTTAAAGAGAACTTGTCTTAGAACTTGTGGCAACAACTAGCAACTCTCCTTAACTACTTTTTGCACTGTACTCATCTCCTGTGAGATTTCCCCTGTGCGGAGTAGCAGACAAATGATTGATGGGGAAAGAACTTTTCAGTGTCGGGATTGTTGTAGCTCTGGAAAAATTTTGACCCAAAGATAAGTCTTGTCTTCAGACTTTTGAAGCTTCTGCAGTAAACCTCAGCAGGTTGCCTTGCTGGGTACTACAAAAATGACTAGAACTCATGTTTATTGTTAATTGCTAGTATTGATAAAACAGTGGTCAGTGCTAATTCAATCGGGAATTGATTGTTCTTATTCACCCATCATTGTAACTTACAGATAACTGTGAAACTTAATAAGTTTTGAGATGGGGAGGTGCAAGTTATGAAAGTGGTTGCCTGAGTAGCAGTTCTTCTAGTTGTCTGGAAGAGAACGTAAGTGATTTACCCAAGCAAATTTGCTTGCTCCTTTCATGCAGACCTTGCATCCTTTTTAATCTAGCTTATTATATCATGTTGAGGTGGGGTTTTGGCTTCTTCTGGTATTTCATTCTGGAAAATAGGCTGTCTAATAAGACTGTTTTTAATATGAAGGAGCTATTCTCTTCTTTGTGTGGGAGCCAGGCAGAGAAGCCCTGGGGGAGAAAAGAGAGTGGAAGTGTCAGCAGCATCCCCTAGGGCTGTACACACAGCAGCTGTTGTAATTCTCTTGTGTTATTAAGATGCTTTTTAATTTCTATTAACTAGCTGCCTAATTTAGAGTATTTTCCAATCCTCTTGAATAGGATATTGCTTAAATTCTTATGTAGCTTTGGTGTATGTATCAGTTTGAGGTGGAATGTGAAAAGTTACTGTGTGAGTGGGGAAAAGTTGCTGTGTAATGCCTTTACACTGATAGAGATTAAATCTGTAGACCCAGCCAGTGGCAAAAAAAGGGATAAAATTGTAAACTTTCTTTTGATTTTTTTTTTTTTTTTTTTGAGAATGCTTTGTGGAGGGAGAAAAAAAATCTCTGCCAGCTCAGCTCTAGTTATCACAAAGAAGCTCAGTGGGAAGTGTAGAGAGCTGGTTGAACTGAACGATTTCTCCCTTCAGGTGTGTTGGCAGTTTTCATGTATTGCCTTCTAAGTCAGCAAGAGTAAAGCATTTCCTCCCAGAGTTTGGTGCAGCCATGGTAGTGAATTGAGCTAATAATGTAAAGACTGCTGCTTTCTGTGCAGAATGAGACCTGATGAAAGCAAGGGAACCTGTATTCTTTAACGTATTTAGTATTGCATTCAACTTGCTGCTTGTTCTCTGGAAGTATTTATAACCCAAACTTCTAGTGCTAAACTACATTGGATGCCTTAATGTTCCTGGTTGCCTTAGACGGTACTTAAAGTCCCTTCAAAGCCCTGTTATTGCTGAACAAGGTTTTCAGACTGTGTAGGAGGCTGATTGTATGAATTAAGGGTCTAATTTGGACTGCCTATATGATAAAATGATTCAACCTTGAAACAGCTACTAATTTAGGGGAAAAAAAATAACAACAAAACTATTTTGGAGTTGTGTTCAAGGTGGCATGGATCTTTTAGAACAAATTCTAGAGTGAGAAAATCAATAACTCTTGAAATACTTGTGCTCTGTTACATGATCAGTGTATACAATACGTCAATTATGAAGGTGTATTAATGCAGGTTGAAGTGTCGCTCTGAGTGTCTACAAACTGATAAGAGATGCCAAACACACTGGCTTAGTAGTGGGGAAACTTTGAATGCCATATGAAAAATAATGTTGGGATGGGGAAGGCAATGACCAGATGCAACTTCAATTTCCAAAGTCAAAATAGTGAAGGATTGGTGAAACAAACCGTGATATTCGTAACTGACTTGAGAGTATACTTCCCAACTCTGAAGTAACTTGATGTTGATGAGAATGCTGCCCACATGGTTCCTGGTGGTGTTTGGTACTGGAAGGAAATGGCCTCTTCGGGATGTTAGAGTACGTGGAGAAGCTGACCTCTCGGAGACCAGTTACTTTCTGGAAACAAATAGACTTGAAAGTGAGGTGAATGAAATGAGGAGGCATACTTCACAAAACACTAATCAAAAATACCAATTTTTTTAAATTCTCATCTAAAGTCTAATAATGTCAATGAAAAGAGCTTGCTGACTTGGGCGCATTATGCTTTTAAATGTATGTTAAAATAAATTTCAGAGGTAGTAATGTAGGAAAAAGCTTAATTTTTTTTTCTTTAACCAAATAGCCTATTTCTAACTTGTTTTTTGAGCAGGCTTTTGTTTAAGTAGCAAATATGTTTGTACCTCAGTGTTTGTGTATTTTCACACTCGAAAGTAGCTACTTGCAATTTTTGACTTTATTTCCATGTGTCTCTGCACACAGACTATGGCTGAGAATGTGGGAGTGGGTGGAATAGCAACTGGTGGTGTTTGCTTGAGGAACTCCTCAGAGTAAGAAAGGAAAGAAGAGAAGCAGTGTAGGAATAACTTGTGAGCCCAAAGTGAGAAGACGGTGTGGCTCAAATGACATTTGGGAGAGCGTGTCAGAGTCCTTGCTGAGGTCAGTGCAAACAACATCCACTGCTCTTTGTCTGCATGGCCAGTACTCTCATCATGGAAGGCAGTTGTGTTGCCTAGGCACGGTTTGCCACTTGTAGCTTTGTGCTGGCCGTTCCCAGTCCCCTTCTGGTTCTTCATGTGGCTGGAAATGGTTTCCAGGGAAGTTTGCTCAATCACCTTTCAGGGATGGAGGTGAGACTGACCAGCCTGTAGCTCCTTGAGTCCTTCTTGAAGGTAGGGGTGAGGTTTGCTTTTCGTTTCTTGACAATGGGGAGAAGAACTGTAATGGAGAAGATGCTACAACATGCTGATATAGATATTTTAACTGTTCCCTGTTACTCAATTTACAAATTACTTGAACAGGATCAGAAGCTATAATTATTAAATAAAGGAAGGATAGATGCAATGATTTTTTCACTGTGAGCTCACTGGGTGAGTGTTACTTCAGTTTGTTGAAAGAAACAACTTATTACCAGCAATAATTTTTTAGCATGTTACAATATGTCCATGACATCCAATGTAAAGCTGGCCTGAAGCATGTGTCGTAAATATGTTCCTTTGTACAGTTCTTTTAAGACTGGAATGGTATGCTTCTCTGGTGCCAGGGAGGGTCCACTTTTTCTTGTTAAGCTGAGCTTAGTAGGTAAAATAGAACTTGAATCGCAATTCAGTAAATAAGAGGTGGTCACATATTGGCCTTTTTTGTTGTTAATATTTGGACTTCTAGTGTTCTGTAATATTTATACCGTTTCAGGGTATGTTGAGTCAAGCATTTCTGTTCAAATTATTTTTATCCAGAAGGCTAACACTTGTATAGTTTTCCATATTCATATTGCAGAGCTCTTTAACTTCCATCTATAGTGATAACTTTTCTTTTATTAAACTGTTCAGAGTTAAATTATAGTGTAAAATCTTA
>VYZW01029258.1:0-36366 GCA_013401315.1 Balaeniceps rex | reverse complement strand
AAAAAAAAAAAAAGGCATAAACCACATGGTATTTAGAGGTGCCAGTTGCCAGAACCAGATGGTATTTAAAGGAGCTCAAGAATTAAACAACCAAACTACTAAACATGGATGTGACCTCCTGCTTAAAACTTGATATTTGGAAAATTTGAAAGTAATTTTTAAAAAGACCTCTACTACTTACCAGTAAGCTTAACATCTGCAATGGGAAAACTAGGAGTAACTATTACAGGGAATAGAATTAGTGGATGGTTACCTAGTACAACAGTGGGAGGTCTATGTGGCTTTTGCAATAGGAAACTATGCCTGAATAGTCTTGTAGGATTCTGGAAAGGAGTTAAAAAGCACGTTCACAAGGGAAATCTGGTGGTTGTAGTCTACTTGGGTTGCCAAGGGCATTCGACGAGGCTTTCCATCAAAAGCTCTGTGGAATCTAAGCTGCTATCAAATGAGAAGAAAGGTCATGTCATGGGTGGAGAAATATTCTTCCTCTGTTTTATTTTTAAGATGTTCATATATTTATTTTCTAAAATGCTGACAAATAAAGGTAAAGGGATATTGTCTGGAAAAAAGATGAATACTGAGATAACGATACTATGAATTGTGAAGAAAAAGCTGACCGTGAGGACTTGCAGGAAGACTTTTTTAGGTAAGTGCTAAAATGACAGTTGGCTTTCTTTGTTGATAAATGTGTAGTGATGCATACAAACCATCCTAGTTTTACAGTATGGGCTCTGAGATGACATTATACTCCTCCTCAAGAAGTGCAACAAGGAGGATTCGAGGAGCTACAGGCTGGTTGGTTTCACCTGGGAAGGTGCTTGAGCAGATTTCCCTGGAAGCCATTTCTGGCCACGTGAAGAGCCAGAAGGGGACTGGGAACAGCCAGCACAAAGCTACGAGGGGCAAACTGTACCTGACCAGCACAGTTGTCTTCCACAATGAGAGGACTGGCCGTGCAGACAAAGAAAGAGCAGTGGATGTTTGCACTGACCTCAGCAAGGACTCTTGACACGCTCTCCCACAGTGTTATTTGAGGCACACTGGTGAGACATGGACTAGGTGACAGGGCGATATAGTGAGCTGCCTGCTGGGCTGCAGGTGAGGGTGAGTGGCTGTACAAAGTGCAGCTGGTGGCTGATTACTTGTGGTGTCACTCAAGAACTGACAGTGGGGCCAACACTGCTTAAAGTTCTGTATTAATGACCTGGATGATGGGACGAAGTGTGGTCTCAGCAGGTTCATGGGTGACCCTAAATTGGGGATAAGAGTCAATTTCCAAGTGGGAGTGTGTAGACAATCAGAACCAGACTCTTTTTGGATGCATACTGTGATAGGACAAGAGGAATTGAACACCAGCTGGGAAATGGGAAATTTCAGCTAAGTGAGAAGAAAAGCTCTTTTCCCGTTTAAGTGATCAAACACTGGAAGAGGTTGCTCAGAGACACTGTGGCATCTCCATCCTTGGAGTTACTCAAAATTTCCGGGCAAAGCCCAGAGCAACCTGCTCTAGTTAGACTGACTTTTGAGCAGGAGTTTGGGCTAAATGACTGCCAGAGATCTCTTCTAACTTTAATTCTATTAATCTGATGCTTAATATTCAGGGAAAAGCAGGAATGGCTTCTGTGCTGACATTTTTTTAAAATGCTAGGTTTGACTGGCTAGGATAAAGACTGCTGGGTGCTGAGGGAGTTAAAATTGTTTTATGTAAACTGTAGGTCACATGGAGCAGGTAACTGAGGAGTGTCAGATAAATTGGGAAGTATCAGGTTCAAAAGAAGAGGTGAGCCTTCCCACTGTGGATGCTAAAAGTTAGTCTGGGTTCAGATAACAGTAGTACATCTATAAAGAATTCTATCAACAGCCTTTAGATACACTGTTTTGGGAAATCCCCAGGCTGAAAATTTTTGAAAGGTGGATGAGTACTTAGGGTAAACTAGATGATGTCCTTGTTGGTTAATTTTCCTATTAATCAGCACTTGCTTGTCAGAAGCAAGGATACTAGATGTTTGGTCTGGGCCAGTATGTTTGTTAGGGGTTTGCCAATTCCAGTTGCTCAATGGAGGCAGGGCTGCTACAGCTTCATGTCCCCAGGTCCAACCAATAGCGAGGCTGAGCATGTATTCCCGGTAGGCACCTGCACAAATACATGTATATAATATATGCATGGCCAGTCACAGAGAGCAGTGCAGGCAGAAAACACAGCACTCATGCAAACATAAACAGTACTAATGACCTTATCCTGTTCCCCTCTCTGGTTGATCAGGATAAAAGTCCATTAGTGTGAAATGTATATATACAACATGGATCCCTCCAGTAGCTGGTCTTAGACACTGTCTGTCCAGGAGCTGGCCCCTGGATCCCCAGTCTCCTGAGTTGCTGGTACCTGAGCCCCTGAGGCCTAATGCCATGTGCCAGTTGTTGGTACAGACCCCCTTGCATACACCAACACAGACACACACACCTCTTGGTTGACCCCCAGACCTTATGGTCTCTCCAGTAGTTGGCCTGGACCTCCTGGCCCCTCTAGTAGCCAACTCCTCCAGTTGTCTCAGACACACATATACACATGCATACAAATGTGTCCCTTAGTTGACCACCAGACCCTATGGTCTCTCTAGCAGTTGGTCTAGCTGGACCTCCTGGTCCCTCCAGTAGCTAACTCCTTCAGTTGTCTTGCTCACAGAGAAACACCCTAGACTTATGGCTGCTTGATACCTGGCTCCCCAGTCACTTAACCTACTCATTGGCTAGTTTGGCTTGATACTCACTAGCGATCACATGCTGACGTATGTGTGGTCAACAGCTCGATGTCCAAATGGGGACTGGTATCAAGTGGTGTCCCTCAGGGGTCTGTACTGGGACCAGTGCTGTTTAATATTTTCATCAATGACATAGACAGTGAGATCGAGTGCACCCTCAGCAAGTTTGTAGATGACATCGAGCTGAGTGGTGCAGTTGACACGCCTGAGGGACGGGATGTCATCCAAAGGGACCTGGACAGGCTGGAGAAGTGGGCCCTTGTGAACCTCATGAGGTTCAACAAGGCCAAGTGCAAGGTCCTGCACCTGGGTCGGGGCAACCCCTGATATCAATACAGGCTGAGGGATGAAGTGATTGAGAGCAGCCCTGCNGTCCAGAAGAGGGCCACGAAAATGATCCGAGGGCTGGAGCACCTCTCCTACGAGGACAGGCTGAGAGAGTTGGGGCTGTTCAGCCTGGAGAAGAGAAGGCTGCGGGGAGACCTTATTGCGGCCTTTCAGTACTTAAAGGGGGCCTATAGGAAAGATGGGGACAGTCTTTTTAGCAAGGCCTGTTGTGACAGGACAAGGGGTAATGGTTTTAAACTAAAGGAGGGTAGATTTAGGCTAGATATAAGGAAGAAATTTTTTACAATGAGGGTGGTGAAGCACTGGAACAGGTTGCCCAGAGAGGTAGTGGAGGCCCCATCCCTGGAAACATTCAAGGTCAGGTTGGACGGGGCTCTGAGCAACCTGATCTAGTTGAAGATGTCCCTGCTCACTGCAGGGGGGTTGGACTAGATGACCTCTAAAGGTCCCTTCCAACCCAAAGCATTCTATGATTCTATGTATCCTTGCTCAGTCCAGTTGCTGGCACCACAAACACGTGGGCCCTATGACCTGTGGTATCGCTCCAGTTCCTGAATGAAGATTAATTCTTCCTTTGTCATCTGAGATACAAGCTGGTTAGTAGTGCATGTGAAAATGTTTTTAAGTACAGTGTCACTTTTCAGTGGGCTGTCTCTTCAAATTCAAAGGCTGCAGATGATAAAACTGGTAACCATATCTATCTTTGGATAATTTTTTCTGATCTCAAGCCTTTTTCTGGTCACAATCTTGGGAAAGGATTCCAAATGAAGAACTAAAAATTTATTCTTAGATCTTACAATACACTTTTTTTGCATCAGTAGCTTACTTAAGTCTTCTAGAGCTGAAACACTGCTGTGAGAATAATCTCTTCAATGAGAAGTTCAGCAGCAGTATTTTTTTATTGAAAAACTGTTAGTGGGTTTTGCCTTTTTCTTCTGTTTGATTCAGAACAGATGCATGGCATACGCACTCTTCTGACAATATAATGCTCTCAATGACTGTTGATGCTTATGTGACTGCATTGCAAACATGTAACTGCAAGTTGTGTAGAAGTTAATGCTGTGAACTAATGCAGCAATGGTGGCAGGCCAGGAGTCCCAGTGGGGCTTTGAAGTGTGATGCTTATGCTGGTTGTAAATTAAAGTTTCTTTTCTGAGCTGAGTGGTGTTTGTCCAGCACCTTTAACTCTTTTATTATTTTGTTGCTGGTGCTTTTTTTTGTATTTTGTGGTGATGTGGCTTTAGTTTAATTAAATCTCTGTATTGTACACTGAAACCTGGATGTTAGACTTGACAGTCCAAAACCTGAGTGAAATTCAGTCTTACAAAATTGAACCCTAGGGTGACAAACTAGTGATTCACACAGTGGTTGCTTTCAAAAAAACCCCCACCCATTCTTGTATAAAGAAGATTATTTTTGACTACTGGTTGATTTGTTTATTTACTTATTTATTCCTTGTGGTTTGGAGGAATGGGTGAGGTGTGGAAAAGGGTGACAAATTCAGTTGTGAGGAGGTGATCATCAGAAATACCTGGGTTAGAAGAAGTTGGGAAAAAAAAACCAGTAAAGGATAATTGCTTGGCTAGAATTATGGAAATGTATTGGGTCTGGCTGAGATGGAGTTAATCCTCCCCATAGCAGCCCTCATAGTACTGTGCTTTGTATTGGTAGCTAGAAAGGTGTTCATAACACACCAGGGTTTTGGCTACTGCTGAGCAGTGCTTGCACGGTGTCAAGGCTGTCTCTCCAACATTTCCCTCCCTCACCAGTAGGCTGGGGACATAGCCAGGACAGGTGACCCAAACTGACCAAAGGGATATTCATACCTTATGATGTTGTCTCAGCAATAAAAGCTAAGGGAAAGGAGAGGAAGGGGGGGCATTCGTTATTTACGTTTGTCTTCCAGAGCAACCGCTATGCGTACCGAAGCCCTGCTTCCTGGGAGGTGGCTGGACATTGCCTGCTGATGAGAAGTAGAGAATAAAATCTTTGTTTTCTTTTTTTTTGCTTCCACACATGGCCTTTGCTTTTGCTTTTTTCATTAAACTGCCTTTGTATTGACCCACGAGTGTGGGTTTTGGTTTTTTTTTTCCCCATCTTGTTTTCTGCCCACCTGTCCTGCTGAGCTGCTGAGGAAGGGAGTGATAGAGTGGCTTGGTGGCACCTGGCATCCAGCCAAGGTCAACCCAGCACAGGAAAACTTTTCAAGACAGGAATTTTGAATTTGATACGGGAGTTAAAGGACTTGGAAGGCATAGAGATGGTAGAGTGTGGTCAGTATATCTGCAGTTCATTTTATGAACACACTCGAGACGAAGTTTAGGGAATGGCTGAGAAAGATGTGTGACTAGTGAAATGGGTGAATGAATAATAGATTTTTAATATATACTGGTGTTGTGGTTTAACCTGGCAGGCAGCTAAATACCACACAGCCGTTCGCTCACGTTCCCCCTCCCCATTGGGATGGGGTATAGAATTAGGGGAAAAAAAAAAAAAGTAAAATTCATGGGTTGAGATAAAGACAGTTTAATAGGACATAAAAGGAAGGGAAAAATAATAGTAATAATAATATACAAAACAAGTGGTGCACAATGCAATTGCTCACCACCCGCTGACTGATATCCAGCCAGTTCCCAAGCAGCAGTCGAAGCCTCCTGGCCAACTCCCCCCAGTTTATATACTGAGCATGATGTCGTATGGTATGGAATAGCCCTTTGGTCAGTTTGGATCAGCTGTCTTGGCTGTGGCCCCTCCCAGTTTCTTGTGCACCTGGCAGAGCATGGGAAGCTGAAAAAGAAAGTCCTTGAGTAGTCTAAGCACTACTTAGCAACAACTAAAACATCAGTGTTATCAGCATTCTTCTCATACTAAATCCAAACCACAGCACTATGCCAGCTACTGGGAAGAAAATTAACTCTATCCTAGCCAAAACCAGTACAACTAGGGGTTTTTTTCTTTCTTACTTGGGATGAAAGTAAGATGAGGTTTTCTGGGCACCATGAATGAGGAAGCTTACTTCTTGGCTGCAGTGATTCTGTTATGTCAATATCAAGTTCCCTACCCTGTGGCAATTTGTGATTGATGCGAGGGAAGGGATACAAATGTAGAATTTAACTGGTATAATATAATTTTCATTTTCTCGTAGGGGCTGGGTCCAATGTTGATGGTACACTGAAGGAGGTTGTGTGCTCCTTCCCTGCAAGATCTTTCAAATGCAAAGTATAGGATGACATGACATTGCTAGCCGTGTGATATAGTGATTCGTTACTCACTAGCTCATTGCAAGTATGCTCTAGGGGTTTTGTGTGGCCAGAGCAAGAAGTAGACAGGCAGAGGAAGTTCTTAAAGTTGACAAACTCCTGGCTTTGCTTAAATGCAGAATGTCTAGAGGACCCTTGTTTTAAGATTGCGTGGGGGAGGGCTGGTAGAGAAAGAAAAAGGGCATGGGATGCACTGCATTGTAAAAGTTAAGTGGACTGCAGGGGTGGAATCAGAAGAGATAGGGGTAAGGCTGTGGATGTTACTGAGAGACTGGGGCCTTTCAGATCTGAAACTGAGTGGGGAGGAGGAGCGGGAGGATATGTGTGGCTCGGCAGTGAACTGGAACAGAGACTACTGGAGGTTTTAAGAGGAGTTTTGAAAACTGGCTACAATTCTATGTGTTTCTTTCAACAAGCGATTCAATCCAAATTGAACTGCCATCCATAGAACACAGAGGTAGGGTAGAAGCCTATTGCTCTTTCCAGCTTTTAAAACTCACAATAGCTGACCCTAATGTATTTTTCCTGTCTTCAAAAATAACTCAAATCCTTGAACTCTTAGCAGTTGCCTATCCAAAACTTGTACATTAAGACAGTCCTTTTAGGACAGTGCTCGTTTTGAGAATCATTGATAGAGAAACAGTTTATAAATAACAATGGTGAAATCCTTGTAACTCTTCAGAATAAATGCAAACTCTTGAGGGAAGGAGACAAGAAGTTTCTGCATGGCCTAATTCTTTCATGCCTTACAGGTACTTGGATTGTCACATCAGTTTCAAGTTTCTTGGCCATGGTTGCCCATATAGCACTCAAACTCAGACTTACACAGACACTTGCACTGCAATAAATGGATTATAAATCTATTGAATCAAAATAATCATTATGGAATACAATAAACTTTGTATGAAATTTCTGTGAGCTGCATGTATATGCACCTTTTAATCCTTTCCATAATGAAAAGACATTTTTGGCTTGATGAGGTGTCAGTATGAAAAGTACTTGCACATAAAAAGATGTGCTTAGATACATCTGCTGTGGTAAATCCCATTCAGCTGAAGTTCTGAATCTGCAGATTCTGACAGCTTTTTATTCAGTGGTACAGCTGTTAGCATAGGTACATATGGTAGTGATGCTTAGGAATACTACCTGTGAGTTCTTAAATATGTATAAAGCAAAGAAATCCTTTACCTTCATTTGGCACTTTTAAGATAAACTACACTAGCTCTTGAAACTGTAATTTTAAATCTTCAACTCCAAGGCTTTTTAAAAAATGATGGTGGGGTTTTTTTTCCCCCTTTCAGAAATGCAGTGCAATCTTTTAGGACCCTGAATCAGACAGTGCATTTAGGTGGAATTACTTCCTCTATGCATCCCCATCTCCATTTTTATATCGAGCATGCCAAAAGAGGCTAAACTTTTCAGTCCCTGAAACTAAAGACTTTATTAGAACACAACAAATCTGACCAGGGTAAAACTAGGAAGACCTCAGGCTGAGAGACCTGAGTTGTAAGGCTGGAAAACAAATTACTGCTTGCTTCACATGTCATTCAAGTGTGTTGGTTTTTCCTTAGTCCTTCTTTCAAATCCTGCTCATTCTTCCCTCTCTCAGTGGTTGCTCAGCTTGAGACAATCTGCATTTTCCATCTTGAGATTTTTCCTTGGAGTCCCTGAGCAAATTACACCTTTGTAGATTTGTACAATCACCTTTTGAGGCTTGACTGTGGTTCTGCTTTCTGAAGCTGTCAAGAACACTGTCAGTCTTAGCTGCCCTGTAGCTTCACTACTTGCCATCTGTCCTTCTGTCACTTGTGTGCTTCTTTTCTGTATTTTTAATGGCTAAGAGTGCTCAGTGTTTAGGGAAGAAGTCTCCTTTCTTCCCTAGTCTCCTTTCTTCTCCAACCACTCATTCCATAAACCCGCAGTTTTAGTCTTTCTTTGTCACATGACATTTTATGAAGTGCAAAGAGTTTTATGATGTTCTGTAAAATGTAACCTCATGAAGTAATGAAGATACCAAATTCTGTAAAGCATGAACATGAGTTTGTATCTTCTTAGTGTAATGTTAAATGTGGGTTTACCATGTACCTGTTCTCTTGTGTGCTTGCCCACAGATGCTTGTACTCAACCACTTACCCTGGTTACACACAGGAGAATAGTGTTTGTTTACTCTCAGTATTCCCGAAGTGGCTTCACATTTTTTTACAGCTACTAAGTGACTTTTTTTTTCTTTGTAACTTTCATCAAAGCACTCAGGTCTTCTTTTATTCAGATTATGTCAGCTCATATTCCTTTGCACCTCTTATGTTCTTCTTACGTATATGCGTATATATTTTGGAGAGAAGAGGTAAGAAGTGTATTGTGGAGAAGAACTTGTTACAAAAAAAAGTCCTTAAAATTTTGGAAGTGTATAGGAAGAAATTTTAAGCTAATGAGGTCTCATTCATTTTTTTTTCTGTTGAAAGTAGGTCAAGACCAATTTTGGCCCTGTTAAGAGTAGATTATTATTTTCTTATGTAAAGGTGACTGGCTACTCACAATGTGAAGAAGGGAGTGGGGAGAAAGGGCCAATGTACTTCTCTGCTGCTGCTTTCCAGACACAGTGGTTCTTTGTGTTGTTTGGTACTGTGTGTCTCTCTCGAGCTGAATCGCCTGTAGGGGGAACAGCCAAGGAGGGGCAGGTAGGCAAGCAGCTCCAGAGCTGGAGTGATAGTACAGGCCTTCTTTGCGTTTCCCAGGAACTTGGGTGAGAAATCCCTTGCTTTATTTCCTTTTTTCCACTGCAACATGTGTACTGCCATCATTAATGATTGTTTTGGATGCAAATAGCAATGGTGTAATGACACTATAAAACTTTTTTATTTGATGTTAATGGAAGCAAACTTTGTACCTGCAGTTGATGGTATGAATGTCTAATGATTCCACTGATTTCTCCTAAATTTCTTGAGGAGTTGATCAAATCTACAATTAACTGATAAGCTTAGTGGGTGTAAACTTAATTACATCATATTCTACTTATGCAAAAGTTACATGCACACTTTAAAGAAAAAGAAGTCTCAAATCCCACAATAAACTTGAGAATGATTATATTCTCAGATTAGTCTTGCTCTAGGTTATTTGATGTTCAGTTTTGAAGAAGACTCACCTAGGCGTCATCTTGGTGGAAGGATGACTACCAATTACCAAGGTATTTTACCATAACTATCTTAGCGTAGTTACTTGCTTTGTACATCTGGGAAGGATTTGGAAAGATTCAGTTCACTCCCATTAGCAGACTCCAGCTTTATGACTTTCAGTAAAGAAGGAACAATATTACCTATTGGGAAAAGATAAATCAATTGACAGTTGTTGCATACATAGTGAAATAGCTCTCCTATGTCTCTCACACTGCCTTGTAGCAGCAGTCCAACAGTGGCAGAACCCCTATTTTTTTTCCCCTGTTCCTAATCAGAGAAGAATCCAGGAAAAGATTATGGTTATGTGTGAGAACATGACAAAATCACAGGTCTCAAGAACAACAACAGAAATCCCTACTGGCACAGAGACAATATATCTAGGCGTTTACTGGCGCACTGCTAATGTATTTTAAGGAGGCAGAACTTCTGAAAAGAATGGTGTTTCAATGCTGACAAGTCAAGAAAAACATGAATTCTGATTCATATGGAATTAAGGGTCATTCATATTTATAGTCATGGTGTGTATTGGGTCTGGCTGAGATGGAGTTAATCTTCCCCATAGCAGCCCTTATAGTGCTGTGCTTTGTATTGGTACCTAGAAGGGTGTTGATAACACACCAGGGTTTTGGCTACTGCTGAGCCGTGCTCGCACAGCATCAGGGCTGTCTCTCCAACATTTCCCTCCCTCACCAGTAGGCTGGGAGTGGGCAAGATCTTGGGAGGGGACATAGCCAGGGCAGGTGACCCAAACTGAGCAAAGGGATATTCCATACCATATGATGTTGTCTCAGCAATAAAAAGCTAAGAGAAAGGAGGAGGAAGGGGGGGCATTCATTATTCACATTTGTCTTCTGGAGCAACCGCTATGTGTACCGAAGCCCTGCTTCCCGGGAAGTGGCTGGACATTGCCTGCTGATGGGAAGTAGAGAATAAAATCTTTGTTTTCTTTTTTTTGCTTCCGCATGTGGCCTTTGCTTTTGCTTTTTTTATTAAGCTGCCTTTATATTGACCCACAAATTTGTTTTTTCTTTTTTTTTCCCCTCTCATTTTCTCCCTACCTGTCCTGTGGAGGAGGGGAGTGATAGAGTGGCTTGGTGGCACCTGGCATCCAGCCAAGGTCAACCCACCACACATGGGTAAATGAAACTCTCTGAAGTTCATCTGTTCTAATTTAGGAAATGCTAAATATGTCTGTTTGTTATTGCCTAGACTGTAGGCAAACTATTCCCCTGGCACACACGCAATGTGTTATTTACAATCGTGTAACTGTCTCTGCTGCATGCCTTTGCCATTCAGTCACATATATTGTGCAGTCCTATCAAATAATGTATCCTACATTTGCATCTTCTGGGTATTGGGTGAAAGGGAATGGGAAATGGTTTCCTCAAAAGAGAGATTTGTGTGGGTTGGTGTGTTTTTTTGTTTTGTTGTTTTTTTTTTTTTTTTTTAAAGAAAATACTTCTTGTATGTAGCAGAGAATGCACATTTCCACAGTTGGATAAGATTTAAAGCCACAATGTCAGCAGCATCTCCTTGTTTTGGAAGATGGAATGAATGCTTATCTATATCTTCCCATGTTCCTGTGTTGCTGTTGAGAAATGTTAATAAATGGGGACGTCAGGTCACTGAGCAATCAACTACTTTGTTGCTTGCTTCCACTTACCTCAGTGTTTCAGACTACTTGACTCCAGTGCTTCATCTGGAACAAATCAAACTATCTAAACTTAGAATTTATGCTATGGAGATTCAGAGGCCACCCGGAGATCTCCACCAGTGATACCAGTGGAAGGAAACTCTTCTCAAATAAAGAAATCTAGAGGTTTGCTGTTACTTGGTTTCATTGATACAATATGAGGTATACTCACCTTCTAATAGAAATCTTCACACAGTGATCTAAAAATAATTTGCCAGTTAGTCAGAATAACTTGCCTCTTACTTTAAAGACAAGGTCTGTTTGTCCGTCTCTTCTTAAAACCCTCAGCTAACTATTTCAGAGATATCACAGAACTATGGGCTTCAGATTATTTGATAAGTCTTCCACAACTTTATCCTCTCAAGTACAACCTAAAATGACTGAGGAGCAGCTTCTTTAAACCTATGCTTTGTTGACCTGCTAATTTGATATTGACAGTTTTCTGGGGGGTGTTGAAATTACATATTTGCGCAAATCTGTGTTTTAAGGTAACTGTTTTGTGACGGACTAGACGGCAACTGGCGGTGTTGACCTGCTGCCAGCACTTGAGTAAAATGGGTAGTGGCTCAGACTTCACTGACTTGTAGGGGATATTAGCAGCAAGATAATCTTTGAATAAGGGTCTGTGTGTTTTAAGAACATGAGGGACCTATGGTCTCCTCTGCATTTGTTTAAAATCTGTTGGAATTTTTCCAAATCTCATGCAATTATGAGTACTTCAAAATTTACCCAGAACAAACTTTTTTAATATAGTCCTAATGGCACCAGGATCTACTGCCCTCCCTCTAGTAGGGAAGTTTCCATAAGTGACGAACACAGTGAACAGTCAGGGAGCTTTGTCCTTCTTTTTCTTGCATTGAAAAGTAACCATAATGGTAGTCTGTTCAAGAGTGCTACAAATTTCAGCTGGTTTCTTTCAGTATGTACTGTGGCATTCCAGGTTTTAAATCTGGTTTGGTGGTGTTTTTTTTTTTAAATCTGTTGAGTTTTTTTAAAAATCTGTTTGTGTTTTTTTTTTTTAATCTGACATTTGTGAAACGTGGAACAGTGTTCTTCTAGAATGACATAGCTGTAAGTCCACATGAAATCTTTTATCCTTTTACAAGAATTTTTTAATGTGAATCACTGATTTTTCAGAGGAAGGCTTGCACACTACTACTCAAAGGTCTAATTGATTTACAATAGGAGTAATTATTATTTTGTTAGAGAAAATTGTAGAAAATGTATTTGATCTGCTTTGTAAACTGGCTATCAAATTACTTTTTGTCTGTTCTCTGCTGGACATTATTTATGGAAGAGAGCAGAAAATAAATCAGTACTGAGATACTAGCTAATGACATAGCTTTTCTGTAATTTTAAAGATTATAAAAAGAAAAATATTGGACAGTGGTTTTTTTATGCAGCGTTCATGGTAATCTACTCTTTTGACCACAAAGAATAGCATTACAGTTTCAAGAGCTAATCATTTTCAGTACAAATGTTTCTAGAAATGAGCAGACATCTTCAAATTTGCACTGAGGTCAGGAAGATGATTTTGTTGAAGTTTGGAAGCGAGAGTGAGTAGTTATGGCCTTTAAAATCAGTACTGATTTGCACAGCTCCTGAAATGTTCAGCCCTTTGGGTTTTTTTATTTATTACTTATCCTTGTTTGGCATTACTAAGGAAGCTAGCTTTATAATATACATGCACTTTGATGACTGTAAGTGGCAATTATGCTTTGGGTTTGTAGGTTTAAAAGGTGTTAAATGTATTTTGTTTATATGTGGAATTAATCTGGTATACTTGCTCACTGATGATGGTCTGTTATGCATAACCTTCTGTAAGTGTAAAGGCAGTTGAGGGATTAAGGACAGCAGAATGTATTCTGGGGGAAAACAGTCACTTAAGAAAAGAGAAGAAACTAAATGATAGAAGCACCAAGCAAGGAAGAAAACCCTGCTGTATGAAATCTAAACCAAACTTGTAATAGCTTGAAGAATAGGTGAGGATAAGGCTGGAATTATTAACTTTAAAGTAACGTTTTTTCCAAATGACTAGAGATTGTAGGTGACTAACTTCAATCAGGGACTCCATTTTCAGAGCTGAAGGCAGGAATTGGTTATATAAACATTGTTGTTGAGAGGCTTTTTAAGTGTCTTTAAGACATTCCGCCTAGTTCACTGGCTGATGGTTCTAGTTCCGTTAGGGTACACTAGGCACTTGCAGCTGGCTGGTAGATGAGATGGAGATGCAGATTTTTCTAGGAGACCTGCAGTACTTTAGAGCAAAACCTGGAGGCTGGGGGTGAGGGGGTGCTACCTTAGGATGCCTGAAATAGAACTGATTGTCTGCATTTAAACTACTGAATCTTATTTGGCCCCAAATGTCTTCTGGGCATCACTGGATTGAGTAAAAGTGACTTTGCATGCCCAGTTAACACAGTCCAAGTTCACTTTTGAAGTGGTCTTAAATATTACAGTAGTATATATGTAGGCAGAGTAATAATTATATTTCTATTCCATCCCCAAAAGTTTGACTTCATGGATTTTCTAGGACTGTATTAATTTCTATTTTGCACATACAAGTGCAAAAATAGATGCCTCGTCATTTCAAGGTCACATTACACATCCAAGATGCTATTGTGATTTAACTACTTTCAGAAGAATATAATACCTGAGAATAGAATTCAGAATAACATGTCTTTTGTAGAATCTGTAGTTAATTTGATTTATTTTTTTGGTCCGTTAATAACTTAAATATCTTTTATGTATGTTGGGAAAGTTGAAATATGGCCAGAAGGAAAGAAACTGCCAAGGAGGCAATACTGAGTATTTCAGCATTTTGAAATCTGTTTTTCTGTTTACACCTGAAGTGTCTTACCAGTGGAGGCTGCATCTGTCTCTGCAGAAACACAGGCACATTTAGTTTTGTTTTGTACACATCTGTAAGTACATAAATGTTCCTCAGACAAGATGCTTGTTTTCCTTTAATGCTTGATCTTTATGATAGTGTGAATGTTTGCATATATAAATTACTTGAAGTGTAATGCATTCAAACAAGAACTCTAATAAAATAGTTTTCTTTTTAATAGGTTGCTGTGGTGGGTTGACCCTGGCTGTGTGCCAGGTGCCCACCAAAGCTGCTCTATCATTCCCCCTCCTCAGCTGGACAGGGGAGAGAAAATACAACGAAAGGCTCATGGGACAAGGTAAGGACAGGGAGATCACCCGGCAATTACCATCACGGGCAAAACAGACTCGACTTGGGGAAATCAGTTTAATTTATTACCAGTCAAAATCAGAGTAGGATAATGAGAAAATAAAGCCTAAACCTTAAAACACCTCCCCCCCGCCCCCCCGCTTCTTCCCGGGCTCAACTTCACTCCTGATTTTCTCTACCTCCTCCCCCAGAGTGGCACAGGGTGACGGGGAATGGGGGTTGCGGTCAGTTCATCACACATTGTCTCTGCTGCTCCTTCCTCCTCAAAGGGAGCACTCCTCACACTCTTCCCCTGCTCCAGCGTGGGTCCCAGCCATGGGAGACAGTCCTCCATGTACTTCTCCAATGTGGGTCCTTCCCACGGGCTGCACTTCTTCACGAACTGCTCCAGCTTGGGTCCCAGCCGTGGGAGACAGTCCTCCATGTACTTCTCCAATGTGGGTCCTTCCCACGGGCTGCACTTCTTCACGAACTGCTCCAGCATGGGTCCCCCATGGGGTCACAAGTCCTGCCAGCAAACCTGCTCCAGCGTGGGTCCCAGCCANTTCCCATGGGGTCACAGCCTCCTTTGGGTACATCCACCTGCTCTGGCGTGGGGTCCTCCATGGGCTGCAGGTGGATATCTGCTCCACCATTAACCTCCATGGGCTGCAGGGGGACAGCCTGCCTCACCATGGTCTTCACCACAGGCTGCAGGGGAATCTCTGCTCCGATGCCTGGAGCACCTCCTCCCCCTCCTTCTTCACTGACCTTGGTGTCTGCAGAGTCGTTCCTCTCACGTATTCTGACTCCTCTCTTCTGCTAGAAATGCTGTTGTGCAGGTTTTTTTCCCCCTTCTTAAATATGTTATCCCAGAGGCGCTCCTGCTGTCGCTGATCAGCTCGGCCTTGGCCAGCAGCGGGTCCGTCTTGGAGCCGGCTGGCATTGGCTCTGTCGGACATAGGGGAAGCTTCTAGCAGCTTCTCGCAGAAGCCACCCCTGTAGCTCCCCCACCCCGCCCCGGGCCAAAAAAGTTGCCATGCAAGCCCAATACAGTTACATTTGAGGATTTTTAAAAGTGAAGGATAAAGTCTCAATAAAAATAGAGTGGAATAATAGAGTGTTCAGTATTTTGATGTCTCCCACCTGCTTGCATAGTAATATAATGAATGATATGAGATGATTAAAGAAATTTCTAAATTCATTGTTAATAAATTTTGATGGTAGAAAGGCAGCAGTGCTAATTATAAGCACAGACTATATTAAATTGGCATCAAACACTTAAGAAATCCCATAACTAAGGTGGTGGGTGTGTTTTTAATTTACCACTTTGTCCCCTTGAGCATGGGCAGCATGATACAACCTCCAGTGGCTTAATCATTTCTGCATTTCTTTTCCCCCACAGTCCTGCCTCATTCAGTGAAGAGGACAGATGGTATTCACTTCCTAAGCCACTAATCAATATTTTATCTTAGCCTGGTTGTTCACTGTGAGCCTCAGGCTGTTTACTGTAGGCTATTAAGTCCCTAGTACAATATTAATTTCTGTATGGTCTTTTCTGTAGTGCTCATTGCTGTAATGTTTGAGTACCTAAAAAAAAAAAAAATTCAACATCCTTTTGAGGTCAAGAGATGATCTGGAAAGCATAAGAATATAGAATCACAGAATCATGGAATTGTTTGGGTTGGAAGGAATCTTCAAAGATCATTTAGTCCAACCCCCATGCCATGGGCAGGGACATCTTTCACTAGAGCAGGTGGCTCAAAGCCCTGTCCAACCTGATCTTGAATGCTTCCAGGGATGGGGCATCCACAACTTCCCTGGGCAACCTGTTCCCCTGTGACACCTGTGGTATCTCACCACACTCATTTCTTTATACCCAATCTAAATCTACCCTCTTTTCGTTGAAAACTGTTACCCCTTGTTCTGTCACTACAGTGTCACTACTACTGCTAAAAAGCCTCTCTCCACCTTTCTTATAAGCCCCTTTTATATGTTGAAAGGCCACAATAAGGTCTTCCCAGAGCCTTCTCTTCTCCAGGCTGAAAAACCCCAACCCTCTCAGCCTTTCTTTGTAGGAGAGGTGTTCCAGCCCTCTGACCATTTTTGAGGTCCTCCTCTGGACCTGCTCTAATAGGTCCATGTCTTGTGCTGGAGACTGGAGACCTCAGAGATGGACACAGTACTCCAGGTGTGGTATCACAAGAGCAGAGTAGAGGGGGAGAATCACCTCCCTCAACCTGCTGGCCATGCTTGTTTTTATGCAGCCCAGGAGATGATTGCCCTTCTGGGTGCAAGCACACATTGCTGGCTTATGTCCAATTTTTCATCTACCAAATATCCCCAAGTCCCCCTCCGCAGGGCTGCTCTCAATCCGATACGAAAAATTAAAAGGAAAAATACTATGTTTTAGTGTTTGACCCTTCACTTTGCAGCTTCTGGCCTAGGATACTGTATTCTGGCACTGAATACAGTTTTATTAGCCACTTGGAGACCTGCCAAACTTGTCGCAGCATCTGGCTTTTTAAGATGCTGTTTTTGATTGCCTCTATAGTTGCAGACTCACAGGAAAAGATTTAGTCTTGCCTGAAGAAGACTCCAATTAAACCACAGACAGAAAGAGAGAAAGGAAGAAAAGGTGGGTAAGGAAAAGAGCTTGTGAACAGGGAGGCACGAGAAGTAAAGACCATCACATTCCATGTTCAGGACCTGTGGCCTTGTTCAACTCTGATTTATCCCTGGGGTGGATCTTCCCTAATCAATGACCAAGGCAAGGTTTCTCTGAAGATCGTAGAGGATGTTCCTGAAGCATAGGTGCACAGGGAGTCAGATCTAGGCATATACAAGAAAACTTATTGGCAGAATTTGGATATTAGAAATCTTAATAAAGCTTCTCATTAATTTTACATTTAAGCAAATTTCCTGTGTCCAGATTTTATCCCTAGTCAGGTCACTTCTTCCAGCATGCAGCTGGTAAGTTATTGCGAGCGCAGTGTGTAACCTAGCTTTGGCCTCTGTAGAGCTGGGAGCAACAATTACAGTAGAAAAGATATAAAGAGGAATTATGTGTTGACATTCCCCTCTCATATCAGTAGGATAAAAAACCATGATAGGTCAAGTTCAATGGCTTTGTGGTTAAGGCAGAAGAATAGTTGGTTGTAAGTCTGGAGCTTGTAAGTAGTGCACCTCCTGTTTCTCTGGTAGTGGGTGGTGGTATATACACAGCATGCTCAACAGGGGAGCTGATGTGCCAGCCACCAAAAAAAAAAAAGAGCAGCCCTGGCAAGCTAGAGTGTAATCATAGGTGCTTTGTTTCAATTGAAAATATGTGCAGATGCTGTTAAATTCTAGATGCCTTAGAGGAGTGTTAGCATCTATCAGCTCTGATTTTTTCAAATTTTGTCAAGAAGTGTGAACCTGTTGTTCTAGACTCAATTTCTTGGATACTCCTTGCCAGGTTTTATTGTATACTATTAAAAATACTGCCACTAACTACTGAAGGGAGTGAAAATAATGTTGGAAGAAATGAGTAACCATTGCAAATGGATCCTTTAGTAAATATCTGGTCTGTATCTTGCATCAAAGACCTTTCTGTATATATTACATCCTTGATTATGGGTTTACCTCTAGTTGGGATGTTCTTCTCAAGGTAACTTTGGACCAAAATAGATGTTCTTCTAAGTATTGGTAGGAACTTGTATGTTTGTGCATTGTCAGCAACGGAAGCAAGTTGGATAAAGAAGTTTAACCAAAATGTCTGTGAATCTTCACCTTATCTCACGTGTAACTAGAAAATATGCAAAAGAGGCTAGTAGCTGTAAGTGTTCTGAAGTCAGAAAAATATTTCTTATGTATGTGAAGCTGTTAAATGTGTAGTTTTTTAAATAGGCCAGCTTAGCAATTTGAAAATAAAATTAAATTTTGTGGTTCTTCTTTGCTTCCAAACACTAGGTTGAGCCGTTTTCTCCAGGTCAGACAAACTGAGATGAATGTAGCGAGTCATGTCCTGTTCAAATTACTACTTCAAAATCTTTATCTTTTCAAGAAGTTATTCCGTTACCTCCTTCTTCCCCATACTGTGGTACATACCAGCTAGCTCTCCTGCCACTCTTCGTGTTTTAGCCCCTTGTTGCCTGTCGTGATGCAAACAGATGTAATAAGAGTATGCTGTGTGTAAAAGTGAAGAAAAGTGCAAAAAATAGTACGCTCTTCACAGCCTTTTTCAAAGCTGGAAGGTATGCCTCTTTTGAGGGCTTGGTTGTGCTTGAAAGATAATCTGTTGTCATATTTAATTCATAGAAAATTTCCATCTCTCAGCTCTTTTGCATTTTAAAGACTTATTTTATATTTCTTAGTTTTATACTTCACCAGCAAGAGTGTTTTCTTTTTGGCAGTTCTTAAGAGATTCTTATCTTTGTTTGATTAGGAGTTGCATGAATAACAGCATGCAGTGTATTTCTTGTGTGATAGAAATGTTGTTAGTAATTACTTACAACATCAAGTCATCTTGTATTTATAACATTTTATTATTCCTATGAGAATATCATCATGAAATTATTATGGAAAGGCTTATCGTTAGATAAAAACATTTTCAAATGTGTATTGTAGAAAATAGTTTTAATGCCATCACAACACTTCAGAAAAGAAGCAAGCTTTCTATCTCCGCAAGAAAATCTGACAGGGAAGTAACCCTTAGCTTCTTTAAAACAAATTCTCCAACTTCCTTGGAGTTTGCATGAAGACTTCAGTGTAACTTAAAAAGAAGAACACACCTGTTTCAGTATTCTTAGTATGCTTTCTGTAGCTTTAAAAATGACTTTTATTAGCGTTGTGAGAAAAAACAGAGGGGTAACTTAGTTATGTACCTCAGGCTTCACTTCTTTTGAAACCAGCCTCTAAAAAGTGCCTAGTCAAAGTCACGGAAAGAAAACTCATCGAGAGCTGTACAAAAGTACGCAGAAAACTCATCGAGAGCTATACAAAAGTGCCAGAAGTGCTTGAGGCACTTCTGTGGCAGAATCACTGAATGCTGAGAGAGTTTTCAGGGGAGGAACTATTATCCACAACCTACATTTGCATTGTTTTCCTACTCACCTGTGTAGCCCAAGCTGTGTCTCCAGTTATTGAATCTTCAATAAGACCAGCAATTCTTATATTAATCTCATTGTTATTTTAAACACTTAATCTACATTAAATTTAAATGTATAAACCAATATTTGAGAGGGACTTTCTTTGCATAAAACGCATGGGAAGGCAATTTGACCAAATAATCTTCTGGATTTATAAGGTAGGTGTTCATAGTGTACTTGCAGAAAAGAAAAACTCTGGTAAGTCTTTTGCCTTTACTCCATTTTTGACACTACTGTGTTACAAATGAAAATGAAAAGAATAGGAGATCATTGTATTTGCAGTCATCTTTGCATCAATATGGAAGTCCATTCCTGGTGGAACTGACATTACTGAATGGAATTGGTTTTTTAAAAACCATCCCAGTAGGAAGTGAATTGAGTCAGTGGGCAACAAATTGGGAACAGTTTAATAGTTAAGAAATGCATTTGTAATTAAGGCTAAGAAGGTATTCCAACTGTTCTATCTGTTTTATGTAGCTGTTGTATTTCTGTCACTTGAGTATCCTGCTGAAGGCTCAAGCAAAATTGGAGCTAGTGTTTTTTCAAATGTTTTTGAAACATGCCAAAATGCCTTGGCTACTCTTTAGCTGTTATGGGTACAAAAAGCATATTCGTGTTGCTGGTGTTGTGAATGGATGGTCAGTGCCTTTTCTTATACCTTAAAGCAGATAAAAGCCATTGAAATAATGTAATGTTGGTCCTTCTGTGAATCCACTGTTAAAATGTTAGCCAAACTTTGAAGTAGTCTGTGTAAACTGTAACTAGTGGAGGAAGAAACCACAAAGTTGTGAATAGATGTGACCAGCGTAATGTCTCTTTTATTTTAAAATTTTGATTTTCATTTTGGATATATGAATGTGTAAGCATTTATGAACAAGTGGCCATACTCTGAAATTTTGTCTGCTCCACACAATATAGTTTTCTGATGTTTGTTCATTCTGTGATTTGCTTTTTAAGACCTTATCATATGGGTGTTTCCTAGTATCAGAGAATGATCTTGGGCTCTCAGCAACCTGACCTAGTCAAAGATGTCCCTGCCCATGGCAGGGGGGTTGGACTAGGTGATCTTCAAAGGTCCCTTCCAACCCAAACCATCTGATGATTCTGTGGTCTAGGTTGGGAGGGTCCTCTGGAGATCACCTGCCCAAGAGGTCCCAGCAGGAAGCTTCCTGTTACAAGTTTAGAATCTTTGTTGTATTTCTTGAGAGTAATCAGTTTATATAGTTTGCTTTCGGTTGTTCTTCTGGTGCTTGTGTCTACCTCTAAAGCTTTTTGGCATGCAATGAATTGTTTTTATAACATTCAGTTATTTACAAAGATGAATTCTTTGAGGACTTTTCACGTGCAGTTATCTGTGGTACATATGCTTATTTGTGTGAATGTACTGGCCTGTGTGCTTCTATGTCCGATTTAGTATTGTATCTTGAAGTAATTTGCAAAATGTGGTAAGAATTGCCTCCTAACTCTTAATAAAACAAAACAACCCCCCAGCCAAATTAACCCAAACCTCCTCTCTACCTAATTGATAACAAATAAAAAAACCCACTTAACCCCCCCAAACTAATATTTTTGCATGTGAATTTCAGCATTACTTTCTTAAGCTAGAGTCAGTAGTGAAAAAAGTACATTTTAGAAAATGAAAGGTTTGTTTGAATCATGTAATAAGGATTCCTTATGTAAGAAAGTTAAGTTACCACACTGAATAGCAGAACAGTAAAGCTTATTTTTTGTGATAACATGTATTAATATCTGCTCTGAATCTGCCATGGATAACTTCTGAAAAAGATTCTGTGCCATTTAAAAATGTTTAGTTGGAAGATTATTGAAATGTAGCAGGCTTTTATTTGAAGGATATCATAAATTAGTTTTATGTATAAGCATATGGAGAGTAAGATTAATCAAAGCCCTTCATGCCCACAGCAGTTTTTTACAGTAGTTGACATCTCTCAAACTGTTGCCTAATTAATACTTTAGTTCTACAAGGTGTGAATTCAGATCCTTGAAATGTTAAGGATATCTTTGAGAAGATCTTATTGTTTGACCTGTTCTATAATAAAATACCCATCACAGGAGAAGCTTTTCTAGTTTTATCCTGCAGTGTTTTCATATATCAGGATGTTAGATCAAATCAAACTGTTGGAATGCTGTAGTTTTATTGTGTTTACCTCTGGTTGTAAGAAATTTTGGCAGACTGGTTCCCCAGTGCAGTAAATGTCAGTGTAACTGTACCTGTTAACTCCCCTCTCATTTGTGGTAGCCTGTAGTGATGACAGAGTGTGCAGGAAAAATGTCCAGTTTATCCTTAGCGTAAGTTCAAGGCACTGGTAATGTGGAAAGGAAGAGGCAACACTTTGTTCAAACTCCTTAGTCGTATAGCTGTGGGGGAATGACCTGCTTCATGGCAGTATGAAGAGCTTAAATAACTAGTGACTGGTTGCAGGACTAATACAACTGTTTAATACTATACAACTGGTTGCTTCTGATGACTGTAGGAGGAAGAGGTTTTTCCACTGAGGCAAAACTCTTGTAAGTACTTATTGGCACTTGCAAGTGCTCCATTTGCTTTCTCAGCTCAGTGTGGTTTTGACTTTCCTGAGACCTGGGTATGGTAAGCTGTATGCTTCCCTAAAACTTGAACTGTGTTCTGTTTTTTTCTTCTCATCTTAGTCTGAGCTAATACAGACATACACTATCTTCTCTCATTTATTTCTCTTACAGAAATGCTTGTAGTCCCAAACCTGGATTATCCTAGTGTGAATGAAATACATTGTCAGTGCAGAAAAAATAGGTTGTTTCCTTGCACACGTGCAAGTGATACAAAAGGAGATAAGCAGCGTTGGTCGCGCAGTTTCTGTACAAACCAGGCCTGGTAGGGCTTACTTGGTCCAAAACAGTGCATCAGAATCCAGGTGAGAAATCTGTGTTCACACTAGCTTGGGAATTTCTGTGTTCCTCAGTGAGCAGCATCACTGACATTTTTCTCCTCTATGCTTTTACATGCCTAATATGCAAAATCCACTGCGCCTAATTTATGTAGGTTTTATATTATACATGAATTTGGTTTATTTAGGTTCTCCTTCCTCTTCCCAGTCTGGGAAGCTGGCTATCTGTGCCTGTGACTTCTGAGCAACTAGATACCTTCACTGCCAGTACACCTTTAGTTATTCACAGCTGCTTCTGGAAATGTGGTCCTGCAAAGGAAAGGCCCTTTATTTTTAAAATTAAGGAAGCTGATGAGGGGTTATTATGGGACTAGGTACATGGTACAAGATGTCTTCCATACTATTTTATCTTTAAAAAGTGTTTGTGCTGTGGTTAAGCACATTACTGTATCTTTACTGTCTCAGAGGAGATCTTGTAGGCGTTCACATAGATGGCAGTCCTGGGAGCTGCTTTAAAATGGGTATGAAACTAAAGCAGAAGACTTCAAGATGAAACTAAAGCAGAAGACTTCAAGCCAGGATAAACTGACATTCTCTCAAAGAAAGTCCTGTGCTCTCCTTCATCTCAGTTACTGTGCCAATGCTTGTTTCTCTCTCCCCCGCCTCCCCCAACTTCCCAAAGCTTATGTAGCTGTGAATTGAATTGGTTTGGAGATCTAGCTCAGTTAAAATTAGCTATATTTATGTTCATGCAGCTGCGTATAAGGGAAGGAAGACAGCGTGAAGATAACAAGTAGGGCTAGGAGGGCTGAGCCTGTTGCTGCTTCTGCCAGCTTGATTAGTGCCGTGGGTTACAATCAATCAGTTGAGCTTAGTAGCTGTAGAAATATCCTATACAGTTGTAGCTTTAGATCACACTGAGATCAAATCTGATATGAAATTATGCCTCTGTCATGTTTTAGCATTTGCCATCATAATCTGCAGTTAGGATTCACCAGTTTTCACAGGTGACATTTTCAAGCAGAGAAGCATGCATATGGAAACATCAGGCATACAGTCCTAAGGAGTCAAAAAGCATTAGAGAAATCTCTCATCCTCAAAAATTTCTGACTAATCTCTTCATTCACCATGAAGAAATAGACTCAAAATATCAAGGAAAAAAAAGACTATATGCATTTACTCCAGAGAATATAAGGGTTGAGTTGGTTTTGGAGCATTGTGTTTAATGGGTGGCATTGTAAATCAACTTTGATACCAGAAAAATGTCTAATTTACTTGATGCCCAAAGATTTTCGCTGTCTTTTCTTTGTTGGTTGTTTTTTTCCCCTACTTTTTTCCACCTCCTCTTTTTTTCTTCCTGGTTGCAATTTGCAGACTCTCTTCCCTGGTTTTCTATGCCACTGCCTGGCTATTCTTGCTGTGTTTTTCCTGTTTTTCTGTGCCATGTTCTTACCTCACCCGTATTTCTTCTTCTAATCCTGTTACTTCCCGACTCCTTCTGTCTCTGTGTATCTCCCACCCACCCAAGTATCAATCCCACCACCCAGTCATAGGGTTTGAAAAGCCTACTGGACTGAAAGACTAGATGCAGTTGGTGTTTGAAATGGAAAGCTGTTCTGTCTAGAGGCAATGCTTGAATGAGACACCAAAAAAACCCCAACCCTCTTCTCATAGCTATCAGAAAAGGGATGATCCTGTGCACTTTCAGACTCTTCTAGCTTCTGACTAATAAGTGTCTGATTAAATATATGCCCCTTTTCCACTCTTAAGCAGGAGGTGCTTTCTTTTTTTTGTCTCTCCATACAGCGTTAAGCTCATTCCTGTGCTAGCCATCCCCTTTTTGCTCGTGTCTGGGCCACCGTTAGTGAATACATTTTGTGTCTTCCTCCTCTCCATCAGCTGTTCTAGACAACTTGGGATTTTCTGTGGGTTTCGTTACTGCCTGCAGAGTTCTGATGGTGGAAGATGCTTCTCTGTTGTTTTGCACAGATGTTGCTGTTGTTACTATGTACATTAATTATATTTCAAGATTGCTACCTCTGTGGAAAAGAAAAGATTCCCAGGATGCATACAAAGTGGTCGGGTGTGCTGAGCAGTGGGCATGGGGTGCTGGGGCGGGCTCGGGAGGATGCAGGGGCACCTCAGCTGCATGGGTGCAAGTAAAGTGAAGTGGCGAAGCTTTTGGGTGGGCTCATAGTTTGGCGAGAAGGGAAGGTGGCTCAGGTTGGCGGCTGTTTGGGAGGCCTGCGCCCTGGAGCTGCCAGTGATCAGGAGGAGGGTTTCAAGGGCAGCTGGGAGAGGTCGGGTGTGGGGGGGTTTGTGGGTGACTGTAGCCCCCGGGCAGTCAGGGAGATCTTGGGGGTGATGAGATGGGGGTGCAGGAGTTGAGAGGCCTCTGGGGCAGCGGCGTGGTGCCCGGACAGCCTCGGCCCTGGTGCTGCCCATGGGTGGGGTAACTTTGTCTGGGACCAGCTGGTGTTGTCAGAGAGCCTTGCCCCATGGGCGACTAGCAGGGCTGCATCATGGGGCCTCGGGGACCTGTGAAGGGGCTCAGCAGCCAGCAAGGCATGTGAGATGTTGCAGCTGGGGACTAGGAAACTTAGGGGTTTTTTTAACCACATTAGTGGTCAAAATGCTGGGTTGGGCTGTCACACGCAGTGGTGGAGTCTCTGTCTCTGGAAATGTTCATGAGTGGATGCTGCCCAGTGCTGTCTGATCAGACCAGCTTTGGGCAGGTGTCTGGACCTAGGTGACCTCCAGAGGTGCTGTCCAACCAAAATTATTTTGTGATTCGGTGGTGTATAAAGCAGACTTCTGGATAGCTTATATTTTTAGTGGCCTTTTTCTAATTTGAGGGCTTTCTGGTGCTGCATACGCAACTTGGTTTATGGATGTTTGCGAATTATGACATTGTTGGCAAGATGCACACTAGCACAGAGAAAAGCATACAGAAAAATAAGATTTGCCATGCTGGGTGAAATCCTCTGGTCTGTCTAGGTGACAGCTACTTAGCTGTGTTCACTACCAGACCTTTAAAAGAAAAAACCCCAGAACAACCAAACAACAAAATCAACAAAAGAAACCCCAAGCCAAAGGACTCTGTAGGGTCAGTCTGGGATATGATCATGCTCTCTCTTCCTCAATTCTGTTTTGCCAGAAGCACTTGGGCACCTATATTTCGTTAACTGTGGTAAGTCCCTTAATGTCAGTCCCTTTTGAGTTTTGACGTTGACTAACTTTGGCAATCATTGCTGAAGTCTTATACAGCATGTAATGGTTTTTACTGTTTGCCACTTATTTTGTTGACTTTTTATTGGCTTATTTTACTGACTTCCCTCTTCTGCATGGAGAACAGATGGGTACCTATTAACTATCCGCACACGTACCACAGAGGCTTACAACTTTTTAATAAGGTAATAGATTGTTCTTGTTTGCTCTTATTCCTCTTTTATGGAAACCATTGTAATTCTTTTCAGTCTCTCTGTGTTAGATCTGTTGTATGGCATTTCTTTGAGTTCACTCTGATGTCAGGATTTTTAGAGATTTATGGTATGTAGTATTATAAAGGAGGCCACACTGATGAATTACATAATGGTATATGTGCATCCCCTCCAGTCCTTTATTTTTGTTTGCTTAGATCAAGTTTGTTTTAAACAGCAACTGCCCTTTCAGTTTCATTGAGCCATTCACATGGGAACTGAAGTGCCCTTCCTTGTTTGATAACTGTGAATTTATAATCTTTAATAGGCTATAAAAAGCTTAAATTTTCACTCCAAGGAGCCTTCAGTACTGTCAGGAAGAATTAAGGAGTAGGAATGTCTTAGTCATTTGGATGTCATTTGTCTTGATAGTTGCTTTCTGGAGATAGTTAAGATTAATATTAATTCTGATACAGTGTGCATATACTTCTATTTTCATAATTCATTTCTGGACAGTGACTCTCCTAAATACATTGCCATATGTTTGTTGTTGGCTTTCATTGTATGCCCTGTGTATAGGACAAGTAATCCAAATTCAAGAAAGAGGAAGCATGAAATCCATAACAAAAGAGATCCACATCTGATTCTTTGATAATAAAAAATTTTATGTCATAAAGCAAAAAAAATCCTGAAGTTGGTTGAGTTCTAATTCAGTATAGTTACTACTTGGAATCTTGACTGACTCTCCCTCCCACACGTATGCCTCGTTCTTTCCAGATATGCTAATCGCTGTAGGGGGCGGTAGGGAGGATCAAAAGTGACAGTAACGTAAGTTTGTGCTTCTATATGTGGTAATAAGAAACCACAGACTTATTTTATCAAAGTAATTCTGAACTTACTTTGGATTCAGCAGCCTTGAACATTCATCTCTTGAGTTTTGTCTAGGGATTTTGCTTGTCTTAAATAGGACTTTGAGTACCAAAAATAGAATACAGTATTTATTTTTAAAAAGTGCAAAAATAATAAATCCAACCCTATACGGGCCATGAAGGGAAGAGCCATGAGATAATTCTAATGCCTTATTTTAGATGTCTGGTTCCCCTTTTTTCCCCCTTCTCCAAAGATGTTTGCAAAGGTTCTTCGTCCTAGCCTGGATCCTGGAAAGCAAAGTCTTTGTCAGAGATTGTTTTAAAGATTATTTACAAACAGCTGACAAAAGCGAGCCAGGAAGGGCCATAATATTGCTGCTTGCTTGAGCGGAATGGCTTTAAGTTGATGCAAGTAAACTGATGTTCAGATGTTCTTTTTGATGCTTAATTGAAAGTGCCTGCTCAAGTTTGATTTTCTGGAAGGCTGTTTTTGTTAAATGCATTTCTTAACATTTGGAGTTATTCTACTGTTCTCAAAGTCTAATTTATTTAGTTGCGTGTCCATTAGAACCTGTGTTGTATGTGTGCCTTAAAGTGCTTTTCAGCAAATGAGGCTTTAATTGTATTTCAGAGATAGCAGTCGAAGTAACAAATCTCGTCTTTACATCCATATGGGCACCTAATATGGATTGATTAAATTGAGAAGCTGGTGTACAATTACTTTGTCCTATTAACTGTGCTGTTCACTTGGATGCAAAATGTATGTAGTGCTCATCAAAGCTAAATGGTGGTGTGAACCTAAATAGAAATAAGTTAAGATATAAAATTGTACATATGCTTTTTATTAGTGAATGAAACCAAGCCTTCGTTTATCTACCTTTGTAGAAAAAGTTGACAAGTGGAGAGAGGAGCGTATTTCTATCCATCTTATTAGGGTCTGTCATGTATGCATTTCTCCCACTTAAACCTGTCTTCTCTTTTTTGTCTCATATTAAACTGCATATGTTTTTGAAAAGAACGTTAGACTTAAGAAAACAATCTTTTCCTCTTCTCCTATGTTTTTGTACTTAGTAATCCTTCTACTTTTTAAAAATCTTTTTGACAATTCCTCTTTTTCTTGTACGATATCTGTAACACTCCTGCTAATACTACACTAAGAACTCTGCAGTTTTTTCCTCTGTTTGTTTGTGAAATTGCCTTTACCTCGTCTTTCAAAAGTCGTCTTAAAACTATGCTATAGTAATTCCATTGTTTCTCATCAGACATATGTTTTCATACTGCTGTGTGTCGGGGGTGCATGTGTAGGGGTTGTCATGTCGACATCAAGATACATGAAGAATGCTTCATGTGAAAGTGCATAAAGTTTTCCTGCCTCTTCAGCTCCCAGTCAGATCCTTAATTATGAAGGAACGAGGCAATGAGTGGAACCAGTTGAACAAAATAAAATGCAAAAAATCTGCATTGGTCAGACATTGGTGCAACTTCACAATTTTATTAGAAGACATGTACTGTTTTTTAATTTTTAAGCATTGTTTAAGCTTTCTACAACACATTTTAGTTAGGTTACCTTCTAACATAGGTTTTAATAATTTTAAATGTAATTTTAGATCAGTTAGTTAAAAAGAATATTATAAATAAATTTTAGATATGAATGTACTCCCCTTGGCTTTTTGCGGATTGAACAGTACAAGCATTTTAATACAACATCAAGGATGTTGATGTAAACTCTAGCAAGAAATACCTAAGACATAGACTTGTTTTATGAAGCAAATTAGCCTGTCAAGGAGTAGTGATGGTAACTTTTGCTTAATGACTGTCTGTCAGAGTATGTATAATGCTATCGCAGGAGGGTGCTAAAATGCCTTTGATACGGGTCTGGGCAGTACATTGTGCTGGTGCTTTTGATGTTTACAGCTGAAAGGGAAATTCAAGTGTTTCTGAACAAACTCCATGCTCTTCATCTTGTGCAGAGCATGAACACAATAGAGTAATGAAAGGTTTCAGTTTAGTGATTTGAATATTGTACGTAAAGTAATTGCAGGCAGTGAGCCTATGGGATAAAAGTTGATTGGGAGGTATGTAGACTTAACAGAGAGGTATTGCAATTTTTGTGGAGCAACAATGCTGGGTTGAAACAGTATTTGTTAATTGGCCAGTGTGTTTGAGGAGGAAAAATCTGCCTAGTTTTAAGATGGAGCATTTTTCTTTCCTTTGTACTTGTTGCCTAAATGAGAGCTCATTATTCAGGTTTAACAGCTAGTAATTGCGTTGACGGCTCTAAGTGTTACTGAATCAGCACTAGGACACTTAAAGTTATTTATACAGATTTACTGTGTTAGTAACTTTTCCATGAATAACTATGCCATTTAAAACTTAGCCTATTAAGGGGTCTTCATTTATATCATCAATAGCAAGGGTGCTCTCTCCTTTTCCCTTTAGTGATCTTTTAAGCACTTTTCTTCATTTAAACTGGTATCTGCTTCATTTGTCACTGTTGAATAGTAAAATTATCTAGTTTTAGTAAAGTGGCTTTTATAACAGCTTGTGCATAAATATTTTGGTGGCTAATGGTTTTCGAGGAGATGAGAATGTTTTAAATTCACTAATCGGAATGAGCTAATAGCTCTCTACTCCTGGGAAGTTAATACTTTATTGATATTTTGTAAAGTTTTAAAAAGTGATTTTATTGAAAAATATTAATCTCTGTGCAGCTTTTTGTCATTTAGTAGCAAAGCCTAAATGCCTTCCAAATATTAACTACTTGAATATGCATTAATAGTCATCAAAAGCTCATCTTTGTAAGAATGTATCGACTGATCTAGTGAAGTGTTTACTGGTTTTCATCCCTGTGACTGCCCTATATAGTAAAATAGCTGTATTCACTTTAACAAACCCATTTGATCTCAAAAGCAGCATTAAGACATTTATAAATATGGCAGTAAGAGTGCTGGTTGCTTTTTTTCAGTCTGGCCTAAGAATACTGGAAAACAATAAAAAATGCTGGACTAGTTTTTAAAATGTGTTCATGCTGATGGTACCTGTAAGAAAATTGTCCTTGCTTCCTCTATGCACACAGGAGTTTCTAGGAGGGAATATAATCACTATATTCAGTTTTAGCCAGGGTCTGTAGCCATTTGCAAACATCTTGCAATTTTCTCTGAAGTGAATATTCAAGGAGCCATTGTGCATTACATTTCTTAAAGTAGTACCTCTGCTTTGACGTCTCAGACCTGAGTTTCCATGTAAGGTGATACACCCCTTTGCAATGCCATGTGCCACTTAGTCCAGACTCTAATCCTGTATGCCTGACCTCGGTCAGGTGTGGGTTTGGTTGCATTTGTAATGTACAGCTGTCTGTAGGGAGTGTGAAGTGGTCAAGGGGAAGGCAAAATGCTGAATTAAGCAAGATGACCAGGCTAGATGATTGTGGACACTTAAAACTTGCTGCATAACCAAATAAAGACCCAATAACTGAGAAACTGCAGTGTTTTGCACCCTCTGTTGGAACCTAACTGAGGGAGTGAGACTGATAGCTTTCCGTGACATGCTTTGAAAGAATCGGTTTTAATCACAGAAGCACGGGGCAGAGCAGAAGTCTTGTCAACACTTGGCAGTCTGTTTTGATCACTCTCTGTGTGGCTGCTACTATTAACCACAAGATGGTGCAGTAAAATGAATTGCAACTTTTGTGTATTCTTGCTGCTGAGTAGCTAAAGCAGGAATATTCAGCAATCTGTGATGGGAAGATGTAAAGATGAAGTCTAGAGGTAGTAATACCCCATTTTTAGAAACTGTTCTGAGTGGTACTTAGTGCAGAGATGCTCTTTCCATTGAAAAGTGATTAAACAGAGTAGCAAAACTACTAAACTAAATAGTGGATTGCTGTTTAAGCATTGAATGTTATCGGTGTTGAACTCTGTCCCTTTTGTAGATGCAGTGTGTGTAAAGTAATACTTAAGATAGACTTATCTGTGATTAAGGTGGAAGTGATTGTGATAGAAACTTTTTTCTTCTAGATTCCAAATCTCAAACTCTCTTCCTGTATCTTTATGGCCTTGGTAATTTTTATTTTTGTAATGAATAAAACAATTCTTTACTGTGTATTTCTCTTATGAATTGTGCTTTGTTATACATGGATGTATGCAAGATTGGAAACAGAACAGCTGATTCTGGGCCAAGCTGACATACAGGGGTGCCCTCTTGCAGTACCACCTGAGGAAAAATGTATCTTGCTGTCATGGTAGTGTACGAGCCCAGTGGTGTCGTCTTTAGTCTTCAGTAGCTTTACTGCTAGAATAATGTTAGGACTTTTTGTATTACTTTAACTTTTTAATTTTTTTTTTTTTAAGAGCAGATGTGTTCCCCTCCTCTCTCTAAAAACGCCTTAGCCAGGTTGTCACCAAATCAAAGCATCAGACCCCTCAGTGCTTCTCTTAGACACTGTTTTAACTCCTTTACAGATAGCCACAGAAAGCTGCATGTTCTGCCTTAATACATTTTTTCTGTTGGACTCTGTGTCTGTCTTGGTCCTTCTCAGTGAAGACAGGGAAGTTCAGAGATAGCTGTCAGCACCTGTATTTTCTCATAGTCCACAAGAAGAAATTCCAGCTGTAACTCGGATGGGTCGTTTTTCAGGGAAAATACTATTCATCTGAGGTTTTAGCCATCCAGTGTCTGCAAAACTCATGGCAACTGTGTCAGTAAAACATCCTTGGCATTGGGCAGAGATTAGCCACTCTTGCCCCCATTCCACAGGCTACCACTCCAGCACTGCAGTCTGGCACCATCTCTGCATCAGAGCCAGGCAAAGTTGTGTGTCAGGTGAATGTGTAACCTGATGCTGGTCTGGGAAGAAGTGAAAATGTTTATCCTCAGAACAGTTAGAAGCCTTTTCTTATAAGAGTGGTTGACAGAGTTGGTGCAGTCTCCAGGTCAGCTTCTACACATGACATGCTTCCCTCAAGCTGTGTTCACAGACACCACTAGCTGAGTGCTGTGGTTGATGGTGATAGTTCTTTGATTCTCTGCATCAGCGGTGGTGTCATTACCACTGGCAGAACGTAGTATTTAGTTGTTTCTTCTTGCAGGAAGCAACCACCAGTCCCTCTAAGAAAAGCACCAAGAAATATCCTCAATGCATAGAAAACATCAGTTACCTTTTTTCACAGCTAAGATAAAACACAACTTCTACAAAAATTGCTGAGATTCCAGATGTTGACAGTAGAGCCATCTTTGTAAACAAGACTCTTGGAAAACCTTGTATCTATCATTATTATAGCAACAACATAGGCAACTTCATCTGGTACTACCTGCAATGTTTTGGTGCTGTTGAACAAAGCTTCGTTTATTGTTGTTTTTCTTTGTAGTTCCCGGTCTGATGGCAAGAGTGAACATGAACAGATCTCTGAAGAGTGGATGTGAGTGTACAGAGCACTTTGTCATTTGCTAGGACTGCTTATGTTCTTTCACATGAGTCAGTCTCTTTGGCTCTAGTACTGGTGCTTAATGATCTTAAAGCATTAGGACTTATTTAACTGCCTTACAAGATCTTTCCACATTGGAACAACTGTTGTGAGGGAGGAGAAGTATTTGACTCCTAATATTCCTCATCCATCCAGCAAGATTTTATGGTGGTGTTAGATACCCTGCCTTTTTGGCAAAATTTGCAGAAAATGAAAACGTAATTTCTTTTTGAAATGAAAAAAAAACCCAAACCCCTGGGAAAAAATCATATGAGCAATTTCATAGGCTTTCAGTGCCTGTCTGGCATTTGTGTTTGTGCTGAACATGCAAAATGACAAGTCAAAACAGTTTTTCTAGTGAGAGGGAGAGAGAGTATGCACTGCTATGGAGTTGTGTCATTTTAATTTATTTGACTTGCTTCTGTTGTTGAAATCCTGACAGAGGTTTTCAAACCTAAGTGGAGTTGTCAGATACTAGTATCTGCTAGAAAAATGCTTCATAGTTGAAGGATACTTTAAGTTCTGCACCAAGTGGATGGTCTGGCTGTTTTCATGCTGTATTTCTGCAAATGTTAATTATCAATACATCCCACGCTTCTTACATGTCTTTTTGATCTTGTGATAAATGTAACAGTACATGTGTTTTTCTTCATGCCCCGCATCCTGATTGCTCTAGAATTATTTTTTTTCTTTTTTTGTGACTAAAGTTTCTCAGAATACACAGTTACGGGGAAAATGGAACAAATTAACTATGTCCTTACATGTCTGTTTAAAAGTGACATTTTCTTGGTGTTCTCATGGTTATTTTGTGGATATAAATATTTTTTAGAAGGATTAAGTCTGGCAACGCTACTAATTATGTAGTTTCATCAAGGAAATAGGTATATGATTTGCCCTGTTTTCTAGGATGATGCCTGATTATTCCATTATGTTGTGACCAAAGGAGAGTATTTTACTGTCACATTCAACTGAATTTATTGCTATTTTTTTCCCTGTGTCTGCTCTTTATATGGCTGTTCTCATTACAGTATAGGAGTATGTATTTTTCTAAGGTGTGCAACTTTTAATTTTTTTTTTATTGACTTAACTGAATCTCACAGAAGCATGGCTGTCTGAAGTCATGTTCTTCTGTTGTCATGCCCATGGTACATCCATTTCTAGACCGGCTTAGTTGATGCGTCAGCCTGAAAGATGTTACAACCATGGTGACTGATCCCTGCCTCATGGTCTACAACATAAAAGTAGACTGTTCTAATGTCAAGATTGTTTCTGGGGGGTAAACACTTAGTGGAGAATATCCTGATTTTTGACAGGTAGATATCAAGAACAGCATATTTTTCTATACTCCAGAGGGAACTTTTCTGTGGATCTGAAGAAAATACGATAAACCATTTCTCTCAGCTGTCTTGCAAGAGGAAACCCCTGAGGAGATGGGTAATTGGATACAAGAAACATCAGACACTATTTTGAGTGCACGCTTGTTTTGAGCAGGCCAAATTTGATAAAAGAAGGGATGACAGTTTCCAAAGGGGGCCAGGGTTTGAGTAGTTGTGGCATGGTTCTTGAAACTCCTTTGAAACTTGCTGCAGGTAGGAAGTGCTTTGTCCCTTTCAGTCTCTATGCTTCTGGAAATGTTTCCAATAAGATGTGTTTTGAGAGTGGGAAGGAGCCTTTGAGTTAAGTTGCTGCTGGCTGCACATCAGGCTGGCAGCTCATTGTCAAATCCGGAAGTGGTGTGTACCCCTGTGGTATCTGAGGGAGGAAACTTTCTTATCTCAGAAGTTAGCTCAAGCCTGTGCTGGAGTGTTGCCAGCTTGCAGTGACAGACCTGCATGGAGTCTCACCGATGCTTGTGATTACCTACCTGACTGCTCTTACCGGTGCTTGAGCTGCAAGCCAGTACTCTACAGTCATACCTGTCATGGGAGAGCTAGGTAAGAAAGCAGCTCCCTCACTGCAAGAGAGTTGTGTTTTAATAGTAAGTGCAGCTGCAAGTCTGTATAAATTGATAAGTGCAATAAATTGATTTAGGGCTACAGAGGACTCAGTAGAAAAATGGGGGCGATGTAAGACTGCTTTGACTTCAGTATGTTATTTTATCTGCTACCATTGCTAAATGGAAAACAAGCTTGTATTTGCCAACCACGTGCCTTGTATCAAAAGGCTTCCAAGGCATAAGAAAGCACTGCGTAAGCGTATGATGCCTTTTAGCCTTAACAAGACATCTTGTAATTAGATTTATGTAAATCTATGGTGTCTTTTAGCCTTAACAGGACATTCCGTAATTAGATTTATGTAAAAGAGAAGAGACACAGGTTTTGTCTTTTGCTGTTTGAGCAAGGTTTTCTAAACAAACGTGACTCTCTGCCCTAAGTACTGTGCTGCCACTAGACTAATTAATCATTTCCATGCTGGAGAGGGATCATCAAGGAATGACCTATACCTTTGAAACTTCCTGGAGCTACTACTTGTGTATGTTGCTGAATAATTAAAACTTAAAATCAGCAATTTCTTTCAGTTGCTGAGTTGTGTGGCTTTGATCAAACTCTGCGAATGCAAACTGAGTGACTTGCAAAGTTAATAATGTACTACTGCTACTTTATTGCAACATCTGTACTTGTCTGACTATAACTAGAGAGGTGCCAACACGTTAACTCAATACACTTTCTACATGAAATATCAACTTAATTAGGATCATTTATCAAAATGACACTTGTTTCATAAGGCCAAATCAAATTGATTACTGTTGTGCTGCACTTGTGCCAGCATTAAGAGCAATACTTTCAGAAACAAAGGTGTATAAATATATATCTTGCACTGCATGAAAATGTACTGCTAGAGGAAGCCCAAACATTTTAAAAGTATTGAAATCTATAAAAGAAAATACAAAAATTAAACCAATGCAGTTACTTAGTCTCTGTGATCGTCTTATCTGACTAGTTTGCCCTCATACGATGGGAAATAGCAGGGAAAAATTGTCACTGTTTTGCAGATGGAAACGTGAGAATCAGAGAGACCAAGGCTCAGGCGTCCGAATTTGTTTAGTCACCTTAATGGCTTTTGATGAGACTAGGAGTTAAGTATCTATTTATCTTCCAAGGTTCTGGATTTAAGTGACCTGAAGATCAACTGAATTCAAACTCAGTATTTCATGTTTTGGGAAAGTGCTACTCAAACAACAAAACCATTTAAAATTCAAACAGTTAAAATACTAATTTATTTCACAACAGACTAATTTTTGAGTATATGAATGGAGGCTATACTTAGTAGCCATGTTTCTTTAAAATGAAATCTGTTTGGATCCTCTTCTAGATGTGCTAATGTCATGTGCTAAACCTTTTGAATAGTGTTGTCTGAACACGACCTGTGACCTGACTTACATGTCTTTAGGCTTATATGTTTAAGGTTATGAAGTTGGGGTGACCCTATCAGCCTTCCAGTTCCCTTGGTAAGTCAGAATTCAAACTTTAAAAGGTGGGTAGGATCAGCTGGGGGAATCTGAGTGGTTAAGTAAATTTGCCGAGGAGAGCAGCTCCGGTGCCACCAGGATATGCAGCGTAGCGCTCCAGCGCAGTGCACAGGGGGAGTTTCCCAAACCAGGGGAGCCTCAGGAGGAGCTGAGACACCTGCCAGGAGCCCGCAGCTCCCACGACAGTAGCTGGTGAGACCTGGCCGGGGCCAGGAGCAACGACGGCCAAGCCCCCCACGTGTATAAAAGAAGCCCCTGGGGAGCGCTAGTGACTAGGAGCGCTGCCAACAGGGTGGGCAAACAGGGCATGGCGCAGCAGTTTGTGTGGCAGGGCGGGCAGGAAGGGAGCTGAAGCTCTGCCAGCATGACCAGGGAGCAATGGTATCCACACAACAGAAAGCCACGGCCTTTCTAAGCTCTGCACCCAGCATGACTGATGCAGCTTCCCAGACAGAGCTCTGGTGGCAACATGCTGCCATCCAGGTGTCAGGCTGCAGCACACCTTTGAGAGGTGCGCGCAGGTAGAGGAACTCCTTCGCTTAGTGACAGAGCTCCGGGAGGAGGTGAGTGGGTTGAGGAGTATCAGGGAGACCACAAGAGGGATGGACTATTGGAATCGCACCCTACCTTCCCTGAGGCAGGCCCAAGAGGCAGACAGGGTGCATGATACAGAGGATTCCCTATCTTCTCTCCTCCTGGCTGAACACAGTGACTTAAGGGATAGG
>VYZW01029257.1:0-22992 GCA_013401315.1 Balaeniceps rex | reverse complement strand
GCTTTTTTTTTTGGCGGTCTCGGCCCCGCGACAACCCCCCGCCGCCGGCCTCATGGCTAATGTCATGCAAATAATAAGATTATCTAGATGTTGCCTGGGTGTCTGCCTCCGTGGGCTCATCCTGGTGACAGCGAGACTCACGCGACCCCGAAAATCATATTTATTATCGGTTTTTTTCCCCAAATGACCTTTCCACTTTTTTTTTTTTGGTCTTATTTTGACACTAAAGGGAATTTCATCCTCGTTATACATTTAGCCCAAAGCCTACGTACGTGCTGTCACCGAGAGTTCTTATGGAAAAATATTGTGTCATCCAAGGCAGCACAGCAAAGATCATTGCTACGTACATCCATGTATGTGCTGAAACGAGAACTCTCGCAACACTGGGAAATGTCATCGCGGGCTAATGCGACTCGTTGTCATATTCGGAGCCTAGAGATTGCAGCGCAAGGCCATCAGCGCTTAGACAGACGTATAAGCGAATGTCTCCTGTTCTAAATAAGCTCCCATTGGACTTACTTTTTTCCAAAAGCAAAACCTACATTAGGTTTTCATTACTTAACAATGTAAACAAACAAAACCCCCTCCAGATTTATGGTGAGATCGCATTGAATTTTTAGCTCTTGTGCTTTTCATTTGTTTGCTTTTTTTTTTTAAACTCCTATGAGCTTACAAATGAGGCAAACTCATCAGAAAATGGTCTCAAGTCAAGGCTTGCATGGCTTCCAAGGCTTGGTTGCCCAGTAAGGAGGCTGGGACCGTTCCCACTCCTCCTGCGTTCGGTAGAGAGCCATTTGGCCTTGGCAAAATCAGGCAAAGCTCTCACCCCCTCCATTAGGCCCGGTCCTTAATGCTCTGCCTGGCTAGGATAGCTCAGCACCTGGCTAGGCTAGCTCAGCGCCGCGGGCAGCAGTGGGGCAGGGGGGATGTACTGAGCATCAGGCTCTGGTGAGGGGTAGCGTTGCAGGTCTATCCCGGCGCAGCGTTCCAAGCCGTGTGTTTGATTTTTCACTGCTGAGGAGCAGCGCGTGCTCATCCTACACCGCCTGGATGCTCTGGCCTTAGCACTACCACAGCGTTGAAACCTCCGGCTCAGAAAGCCACCAGGTCCCAGCTGGGTGCTCGGCCAGCTTGCCCCAGGCTGGCCAGAGCCTGGCCATGCGTGCTTTTCTGCTGAGTGGGCTGGGAGACAGAGCTAGGCAAGGGAAGACGGGGTGGTGGGGAACTGAAGGTATTGTGACAGCAGGGAAATTAAATTGCAACCTCATACAGACGCAGTAAAGTGACTTTTACCCTTTTTTAACTGGGCACAGCCACTGCCCGTTTCCAGAGCAGTGTAAGTCCTGCGGGAAGCAGGACAAGGAGAAGAGGGCAAGTCCGAAGGGCTACGGCTGCCTACCTCTCCTCACTTTCTGAACCGGTTCCTACAGCCGGTCCGAATGGGGTGTATGTAGCTGTGTCTGAGCAGCAGCAGCGTCAGGCATGGGCCCAGCTACGCCGGGAAGCCAGGCAGGCTGCAGCTAGCCCCTAGGGAGATGAGGTTAAATATTGATGTAATGAGAACTTAAGATGAAGTCTATCAGGGAAGGCAGTTTTTTCAAGCTATGCTTGGCTAAGGGGAGCAGCACAGAACCCATAAGACTTGGGTTTTTTTCAATGAAAATTAAAAAAAAAAACAAACTATAAAGCGATGGTAGAGTAAAAGATAGAAGAGTGAATCACTGCTCTGGCCATTACAGTAATTTTGGCCTTTGTGTCACAGAAGACCCCCAAAGCGACCACATACGAAAGAAATCACCAGGTTTTTAAGAGTCCTGTTTTTTTCGGTTTCATAACTCGTGACGCAGTGACGGTGATTGGCGGCAGTGCTGTGGCCCTGCAGCTCCAAACGAAGGAAGCCAGAGCTGTGGTTTCTTACCCTCATTAAAATGGAAACCCAAACCTGAAACAATCAAAGTCAAGGGCTAGCAGGGTTGGCCTACTGGGGAGATAATGGCATCATAAGACAAAATATTTTGCATTTTAAAAGATGAAGGCCATTGTTATTTTTCTAGTGCTTCATCATCATGTATTGTGTTGGTAACTGTTTCTAACTATGTTTTCCCCCCACACCATGTTTTCCTGTTCCCTGACTGTACAGACGAAAGTAAGTTTTCTTGAATAAGTGAATCATTCAAAAAGAAATAACCGGTTCTACTTTTATGTAGCTGTAGTTAAATAATTCTCCTCACAAAAGAAGTCTGAAATACGGATTAATTATTTACCCCTGTTATGAAATGTAAAAAATGTGGATCTGCTGATCTCATCAAGTTTTTAAGAGAATTAATATAAAAACTTTTGACACGATAGTGAAAACTGAACTGGTGTTTTAACTTGAATAGATGCCTCGAGACTATTTGGATACAGGTGCAGTTTGCAATTCTTATGTTGCAAAATATAGATAATCTATAGGCTGAAACGTGACATGTTAGGCACTGGTTCTGCAACACTCAGAAATATGTTAAACATAAATGCTTAGCTTTCCTATTATGAGTTGTCTCGCCAGACAATTCGTGGTGGGAAAGTAAAGATTTTTAGCACAATCTTTACAATCTTACAAAAAAAATGTTGTTGTTGTTATTATTATTATTATTTTATTATATAGCGCATCTGCGGTGGCAAGCTTTGATTTCTATTTTGTGAGCATCTTCACAGTGTTTGATAATTTTCAGATAATGTTCTCATAGAGTCACTCATGTGAGCAACTGCTCCGCAGCGTCAAAAAAACGGTTTCTCATTTAGCCACTTGTTAATACCAAGAGTTTCAATTTTAAAAGGAAATTCTGTTTGACTAAGATATTTTCAGGAATTGAGACCACCACTGGTATTTTTTTTCTTCACATATTACTTCATTGGTATCTTTGGACTAGACTGAAAGCTTTTGCTTAATTCATGAGCACTTGTGCAAGCAGACCTCTGGAGTAAAACATCTTTATCAAAAATCAAAAAGCAAAGTGGGAGACCTCGTTTCAAAGGTTTTGGAAGGCAAAACTGTCAAAAATGTTTTGATTTTGCAAAGCAAGCATGGCCTGATCCTTTTTCTATCTTCTCTACCCTTTTTCTCTCCATAGTTTGCTTCATGTGGCTTGTAATACCTGCACTTTCTAGCAATATTTTTGCATCCACCTTTTTGAGATGTGAAGATCTAGATTCCTAGGGCTCTAAGAGGAATTCAATCTAATCTAATAGGAATCTAATCGCTTCTGATAAGAATTTTGATGCTGTTACGCTGTTGCAGAGGTTGCAAACCGGGATGCACTATTCATGGTTTCTTCCCTGTGCCATTATACGACCAACGCACATCTTCTGCTGCTCAGGGACGCTGCGTATTAGGTAAGCGTCACGCCGAGCATATTTTTGCTTCTTTATATAAGATGATAAGAATGTATTCAGTGATTCTTCCAACGTGCAGTTGCAAAAATCTAAATAAGTTAGGGAAACCCTCCCCTTTACTATATGGAAGATATTGTTTAGTATGTGGAACATGTGTAATTGTTGTTACTTAAGGTAAAATAAATCAGAAACTTTGATGTATGTAATCTACACTTCTCTGATCTATTTAGTGGGCTGGCACGAAGGGCTGAGCTAGCTATATGGCTCCCTTAGGATCCTCAGATGGAACAGAGGTTTTTTTATGTTGCTCTAATTTACTCTTAGAGACAGTTTGGCCTCCTGCCAGTCTGGGATAGAAAGAAGAGGGAGGTTATCATCTCTTTCCTTGTCTTCCCTCATCCATGCAGTGTTGCATGTCCCCAGCTGTGCTGAATTAATGCCTGGGACAGCGTATGATTTCAAGCCTTTTTTCCTCCCATGAAAGATTTTAGAAGAGAAAGTGGTTCTACCTAGGAGCTGGCTGCAGAGAGCAAAACGCCTTGAGAATTAGCGGGATCAGATCTCCCGCAGAGCAGCCAGACTTACGCAGAGGTTGTGCTATGGATGTGAGAGATGTTAGCCATCTATCATCGCCCTTAGTTGCTCAGGTGTTCTGGAGGTATACGAGTCCTGAGCGTTGTGACGGTGCTGTCAGATGTCTCCCCTCGTCCTGTGAGGATAATCATACCCTCTGAGGCCAGCAGCAGGAGCAGCCCTGCTAGCATACTTCTCAAAGTGGCTAAAGCAAGGTGGGAACCGGGAGCCTACCCCTGGAAAAAACCTAATCTTCCTGAAAAGTTCTTGTTAATACAGATTATAGAAAGAGCCCAGTGGGGGCTTTGTCAGGAAAGCCTCAAGGAGAGCCCAGTCTCTCGCACGAGGAGTGCACATGCAGAGCAAGCAAACAAGAGTTTCATGGAACAAAACGTGGCTACGTTTAGATAAGCAAGTAGCTCAGCACAGGTGGGTAGGATGAAACAGTGGTTGTGGGGACCAAACATCTGCATCGCACCAACGTCAGCCTCCAGATGCCTCTTGGGGCTGGGGGTGTCTAGCCCCAGGCTGGTCCCGCAGACTGCCTGGCAGCGGTCGGCTGGAGCACCTTGGACACGCTCCCGAGGTGCACCGGCTGGGTTAGTTTCACCCAAGGGGGAAAGCAGTTCTCATGCTCAGAAACTGCTCTGCTCTGCGTACCAAAGTACAGCACGGGGGAGAGTCAGGAGATTCATTTCAGAAGTGCACTCCTGATTCAGGCTAAGACTGGTGTAGATGCAGTCTGCGATAGTTCCCTGTTTCTATTGACATTGCATTGTATAATATTTTACTCTTGAAAAGGTTCCTCTGAATTCAGTGGGATTACTCAGGATTTAAAGCATGATGCACTGTCGGAAAACGCAAGACATATGGATTGCTTCCCTTGCCAAATGCAAAATTTTTGGTTCGAGACTTCTAAAATGGCTTTTCTTTACACAATCTCTATGGCTACTGAAGTGCACAAGGTATGCTGTATCATTTCTAGATGCAAGCTGCCATTTTGGGGAACAGTGAATAGAGGGGTGAAGGTTTCTAAAGAAACTCATATACGTGATGCTAATGTTGGCAGAAAACTAACCTGACAGGGAGCGCCTCGTGTGGTGCCACGGCCACAAGAGCTGCTGCAATTGCTGGATACACAGAAAGGAACACGTAAGGAAGGAGAACAGAGGTTATACTACCTCTCTGCTTGGCACTGCTGGTGTGGCTACTACTAAAGTAGTCCCATTCAATTATCTGCACTTCAAGAAGGATGATGATAAATTGGAGGGACTACAGAGAAGAGTACTGATAATAACAAAAGGATTGGAAAACAGCTTATTTTTAAAGATAGCGATCTCTTTAACTTGTCAATGAAGTAACTCAACCCTCTGGAAGAACCAATGTGTGGGAAAAGAGCTAGCAGAGGACTCGTCAATCTATCACACAAACATAGGGAGATCTACAGCTCCAAGTTACAGACAAAGTAGCAGGTTTTTAAGGACAGAGAAAATTGACCAGTGAAACAACTGGTGTGGATATTCTTTAACCAGAATTTTAAATCAAGGACTTTGGGTTTGGGGGTTTTTTTGAGTTTCAAAAGGCACCAAGAAGTCATATGGCCCATGTTATGATGTTATGTGCTCAGAGTAAACTATCACAATGGTGCTTTCTAGCCTTAAAATCTTCAAATACAGACTTCTGAGAAGAGGTATTTTTGAGAAGCCAGAAGTCTGGTTGGCTAACTATTTACCTATCGGTCTATTTAATACAAATTTCCTTTAAAACTGTGTTGATATCCTGACAACAGTTTTACTTTCCCTTCCCAATTTGCGCATGCATTATTTCTACAGGTGTGTGCAAAGTGACTGTCTTTCTATTTTCAACAGGAATAGCTTTGTATAAAACAAACATTTTCCCTGAAGTTTTGGGATTTTTTTTTTTTTCATATTCCAAAAGTTTTCTCTAGGACCTTATCCAAGAAAGAGAAGAAACAAAGAGAATTGTAATATCCAAACCCTTCGCTCTAGCAGGAGACAAAACTATTACAGAGGTAATGAGTCTGACCTGCTTTTTAGTCTTAATTTCCATGTGGCTGTAGTTGACTTCATACAGTTTACAGCCTCTGTTCACAGGGTCCAACGTTCTACATGGACATAAATAAAAATGCATGAGAGGGCGAAGAATCTCAGCTCATTTTGTATGATTAAATTTAAAATGCAGTACTAGTAAATGTTTAAAAGACAGTATTATGGTATTCAAAATGCAGTAAAAATGAATATTTAAAAATTCAAAATATATTTCCTAATTCTGCGCTTTGGCCAGCATGGAATTTTTATATTTAAAAACTGGGTATTTAAATTAAGGCATTCAGGTACCAAATCTATTTTTAGTGTCTGTCTTGTTCCCCTTGAAATCAACAGTGGTTTTGCCACTACTTCAATGGGTGTATAATAAGGCCCTTCACTTTCAATACCTTATAACTACTGGAAAAACAGTGGATACAATAGGGATGAATGCACCTCTAATAAGTAATCTTTTTTTGTACTATTGCAGTTCCTAAATAACACAGAAAGTCATTTGAAAGACTGAGCAGCGATGGAGAAACAGGTTCAATAAATCAGTACAAATCTCCATTACAACCAAAACGATTCCTTAATTCTTTACTGTCCTTACTCTCAAATCAAGTATTCCTACTTCATCTGTCAGTGCTGCTAAGTGAGAAGTTCCTTCCTTCCTTCCTTCCTTCTTTCCCTCCTTCCTTCCCTCATTCATTCCTCCGTTCCTTCCTCCCTTCTTTCCTTCCTCCCTTCTTTCCTTCCTCCCTTCCTCTCTCCCTCCTCTCCCTCTCTCCCTCCTCTCCCTCCCTCCCTCCCTCCAAGCCACAGCATAAATCTCATTGCATTAGCCCCCCAGGTAGCCCATATTTGCTGCAGCCCCACACCACACAGATGCTACGCTTCCTCCTTTTCATTGAATCCTACAGTGCTGATTTTTTCTGACTAATTTCAGCATTTCTTTTAATGTTGGTATTAGAAACACAAGTTAGGAAAGATAATAGGAATGAGGTAGTTCCTGTATGCCTCTTAGCCATCTCCCTTGAATATCTTCCTAATGTGGCTAAGTTTAACTATGCCTTTTGAGACTTCCAAAATCAGACTTGACAGCTTGGGCTTCAAACTATAGCTTCCTCTGCATTGTGTCATGGTAAATTTGTGACTGGCGATATTTTCACAAGCTGCAGTTGCTTGTGATTCCTCCGTGTAATTGGCTCTGTGTAGGCTGCTGGCTTTTTTTCTTTTTTTTCTTGATAAAGAGGGGAAATATTAAAAGGACATAACAGACTACATTGTTTTGAAGTTTCTGTACCAAGTTCTTTTGTTCTTTTATTTTCAAGACTTTAAACATTTCATTTAAATTAAATTTTTGTAATGAAGGATACAAATCTATGAGTCAACCTGAAGTATTTTGAATCATTTACATAAAATTATAAAATTATTTCTTTAGTTACCCTTAGAATAGAATTAGCTCATCAGCCCCAAGTTTTTTCTTTTTATTTTTAAGGATGCTAACCATCTAATGCTAACTAACTTATCTAAGTTACATCTCTGTCTCTCTCAACCATGAAAGGCTGGAGAAAACATAACTGAGATATGCGAGGTAAGCCCAGAATTTTCATAAATATACCAAAAGTGGAACTGAAAGTACACTTGGGTATATAGTGATTAAACTTACTATGTTTCTTCTTTTTTTTTTTTAAAAAAAAGAAAAACTTTGAATTGAAAATAATATTGTACATATTATAAAAATTTTAATGCTTTTGAAAGAAAGGTTAGATGGAAAATCAACATTTTTATATGAGATCTAGGTTAACACTAATTGCAGCGTTTTCCATTTCTATATGTTAACAAATTTAGATCAAGCCCTCTGTGATAAGAATAGAGGCAGTGTCTTTACATACTTATCGTGGCATATTTGTACATTTATTCACTTGCTTCCTGATTAGAAATTGAAGGGGCCTGATACTGAAATTACCCTGAGGCAAAAATACTTAAACCAATATGCAATATACAAAGGATTTTTGCAGCACAGGGATACTATCAGGTTAAAAAGATATCTACTAAAATGGTGTCTAATTTCAGCACTAAGTGTTCACAGAATCAGCTTCAAGATTAGGGTGAGACCGTGTTATCGTTCAAGCTGATTGCTCTGTAAATTTCCAGATAGAGAAAAGATGGGGGGTGTGTTAAAGTTTTACGGACTCTCAGTTCTACAAATCCCAGTCCCTCCAGATCAACTTGGACTTAACTGGGAGTAAGAGCAGCTGCAAGATTTTCAGATATCACACAATTTCCATAACAGTCTACATTTGCACTCATCAGTGTTTATATTTACTGTTGTAAGAGTAATGAGTAGCTCAGCTAGAAAGATTTATCTGCAAGCTAGAGCCATGTGAGCGTTTGCAACTGGAGTGCGGTCACTAAATAGAATATAATTACTTTTTATCTCTTTCCTTCACCCAGTGCCAGGAGAAGCTAACCAGCTTGCCTTCCATGAGGGTGAGCTTCTGTGCAAGCTTCCCGATTGCTTGCAAAGGCACAGATTGCCCAAATCTTTCTGGTAGGGCATATGATAACTTTGCTTGTTATCTTCTTTTACTAAGTCTACAACTTGCTGTAAAACAGCAAAACAATCATCAGATTTAGCGACCAAAACAAAGTAATGAAATTACTTATTTTTCAGTATTATTTGAGGGCTCACAACCGTAAATGAGTATTTATGTATATGTATTTGCACACATCAGTAAACACACAGACACAATATACAGACATGCTTCATTGCATACCTTGGACCTAACACATTAGCCTTTACCCCCACAAAGTCCAGCTGAAATCAATGGGACCAAGGCGCCAACAGTCCTTTACTACATCCTAACGGTTCAAAGAGAAAGGCTTTGTTGTTCTGGTTGCATTGCAAGATTTCTATTGTTTAGTGATATACTAAGACCCTTATTAACATCCATCCAATCATCACCATGTACTCTTTACTTCTCAGTAGTAATCAGAGTTTGAAGCTTGGGATTAATCACTGTTCAGTCCCCCATCTACCCAAACCCAGGAACAGAACAACAATCTTTTCTTTATGCTTTTCCTTCATTTGGAGGGTAGTAAATAAATTTTATCTTGAGGTTTCTTTTTTCTCGGAAGATGCTGTAGTGACAGAATTGTAGAGAAGCAATTTCCCCTTTTTATTTCTAAAACTAAAGAAAAAACTTCACGTTGTTATCAGCTTACTGTACATTAAAAACCCCCACAGTCATCAGCTTACTTTATTTAAAAAAAAACCCAACCTTGAAATGTAGCTACACACTCCAATCTGTATTTTAGCATTGCAGATCATACCATTTTGTTGCCCAAGCCACAGAAGACCATGGGGTGGGGGGGTGCGCATGTGTGTGTAGAGATGTACATACACATTTGCCTCAGAGAAAGATGTGTTTCCACAAGGATCCTCTCACGGAGGATCAAACAGTAGATCAAACCCTCCAGCTCGGTAGATATGCTGGAGTGAGTAAGACAGGGTGAGTTTCCACCGGCGTGGAAAGCTGTGCCACCACGCCGCACCCGTGCCCCTCTCTGTCAGTCGGCGTAATGTCCTGTGCAGGTATTCGTGAACAACAATGGCAGACCTGAGTTCATGCAACAATACCAAATCCCTCTCAGATGAAATACTATCCTACTCATCCCTCAAAGGTACGCTGAAGCAAAGGTAAACAAGGGGTTTGCCTATACTAGAATGGTTATGGGTTTAGTTTTAAGTGAAACTTCCACTGTGCAGAGGTCGTTGCAGCAGTATGCCTTCCCTTCAACAAGAGAGCGAAATAAACTGTACTTGGGTAAGGAACAAGAATTTATGGTGGTTTGAAAAATATACTAAAATATCACGTTCCTATGACTGTAATTAAAGCAGTGTTCTTTCTAATGTGGATCAATCTGAAGTGACTGCTTTGGGGCAGCAAAGAGAACGGGTACCCAAATGATGTCCCAGACCCTCTTCTCCAGCTACTGGAAAATACGCCCTCCCTTTTCCTCTGCGTCAGAAATGTTTCAATATGCAGGGAGGATGTCCAAAAGAAGTGCAATGCAGCAGAGCTCCATTAAAGCCAATGGAGTTCTTTCCATTTACAGCAGCCAAGGGGCTCGTCCCGAATTTATTTCTGCAGAAGAACGTGCAAAGCAGATTTTAGATATTTATTATGAAGTGGTGGACAGTTTGTAGACTTGATGTACTGCCTAGAAATGGTTCCAGAGTACAAAAGAATGACCAAGAGAGAAAAGGGCATCTTGTAGGTGATACCTAATTTGGTTTTTTTCTCCCCTAAACTGAATTTTGCACTTTTTTTTTCAGTGAATGTAAGCAGCTCATTGGCACGATTGTATTATTCCTAAAATGGGTTGCTAATACTTGAGAAATGCTGTCAACAAGAAATGGAGTCACATAAAATGCTTGTAATTATCTCTAAAATTAGTACCCCTTTAAAGAATGTATTTGCATGACCCATCAACAGATCAGTTAAGTACTTCCAGTGTGTTTTGCTTGTATTTGGCAGAACAATTTCCTTGCCGAAGTGGGAGAGATTGCAGTTAACAAAGTAAATTAGAAAGAAATGTTTTGGGAATTGTTTTTTTTTTCTATACGTTGTGTAGGATTTGGAAAGAAAAAAAAACCCAACTTTGATTCCAAGCTCAAAAAGACCTCACTTACCTTACTCACACTAGCTGCCTTTCTGTTTTAAACCACAAGCCTCTACAGCTGTGAAAGAGCATGAGCTTGAAAAGGAAAACAATATAAAGTCCAGTGGGTTCCAAATTCTCTGTATAGACATTGCCCCAGCTTCTGAAAGTTTTAGGGTGGAGTTCTGGCTTTATTAAAATCCATGGTAAAATTACCATAGGCAAAATTACCATAGGCATAACAATACACTTAATCTTAAAGCGCTGTGGTTTTTTTTTAATTAATGAAAGTTGGCATGTTAGGGAATGCATGAGATTTCATTCCATCAAAAAAAGCAATAAACAAAGAAAATAGATTAATAAATGAACTTACCAAAGTAAAAGTAGAGTTGCATGAGCATATATCATAAGAAAGGAGCACTTTTTTTTTCTAAAGTGGAGGACAAAGTCACTATTAAAGTAAAATATGACATGTGGGCAAACTTTGTCAATGAGGTATTTGAAAGTATTTTAATTTGTATTTACAATTTTGTTTATGTTTTAGCATTTAATTTTTTTCCCCCTCTCTAGTTAGGAATCTGTAAGCTCAGTAGGGCCAAACCCTATGATTTCCTTTGTGAGAAGGACGTATAGTTGCTGAATAATTTATATTGTATTCGGAAGATAATTCATAAGTGCTGGTGCTTCTCACCCCACCAAATCTGAATGCTTTCCATATTAATAATGCATTCATCCTCCTGATCCCCTGTGAAATAAGGTGAGAGTATTATCTCACAGAGAAAGTGGCACACACATAAAGCAATAGGGTTTTTGACTGTAGTTACAACAATATCATCTTGGTCAGGACATTTTGATGGCAAATCATTAAGCTTAAAGTGGGGTACATGTGGTGTGAATCTGTAGGCAGTTACTGTGGATGCAGACAGCATGAGCGACCATTTGGGAACAAGTTACAGAAGTATAGACTCAGCTCACTCATATGGATGAGATCTTTTACCCCTCAGCAACGATAATTTGGATTTTAGTGGCACTTCCTATCTACCTGCATGTAGAACAGGCAAAAAAATTGAGCTGATTTGGGATGAAGTGGGTAGGATGGGGTGATGGTCAATACACCGGTGGGCAGGGCTGGGGTTCAGGGGGACCTGGGCAGGTTGGAGAAATGGGCCAACAGGAGCAACGTGAAGTTCCACGGAGGCAAAAGCAAAGCCCTCCCCCATGGCTGGACTAAGCACCTGCAGCAGAAACCAGAGGGGCACGAGAAAGTTGATGGCAGACAGGAGCAGGTCTGGCAGGGGCGCCCAGGGGGCTGGAGCCCACCTTGCTCGAGGAGAGGACAAGGGCACGGCGTTAGTTTGGCTTGGAGGAGGGGAGACTGCGTGACTCCCTGCAAATACCTGGAGGGAGAGGAGGGAAAAACCAGTGTCCCAACTTGGAATTTGGCCCCGTGCTGGGCAGGGGCTGGGCCAGACGACCCCCTTTCCACCCAAGTTTGTGTAAGTCTGTGATTCCAAGTTCACAGGCTGACTCTGCTGGAGCAGGGGGACTGGGGGGAGAGCAGCACCTCCTGTTACAACAGGATATCCTCAGGAGCCTAATTTCTGAGACTCTTATGTGATGGCAAAGTGTGTATTTTACTTTGCTCTAAGAGTCTGCTGAAAGGCAAAACCATCCTACACATGCCATAGGGGAAGGCAGGAGTTCAACACTTCCAACAACAATAAAGAAGGAGAATGTTTGTTTAGAAATCTGAGCGTGATTTTAATGGCCTAATATTAATCAGCCAGGTTTGAAAATGATGGTCAAACTATAAATAGAGCTGAGAGGCACAGCATACAAAAATACAGTTGTATTTGCATTATAAATTTTATATAAATAGAGGGGGAAAAAAGCCCTGAATTTTTTTCAGGCTTGAATTCCAGCCACTCTGTTAATGTGAAACCTGTTCTTTCCCTTGTTATTTTTCGTTCCTGCGCCTGTGAAACCTGGGCTGGGACTGGCCACGTCTCTCCCCCACTGCTGGCTCCTCCCTCTCCAGCCTTTACAGCCCTGTAACTGCTAATTTGCTTTGCGTAAGAGAGATCAAGAACAGGTTCAGTGTTTCTAATTGCAATCTGCCCCCCTTCCATGCTAAAACCTAGTGCGGGATCATTAACAGGTGGATTCCCGCAGAGGTATTTGGGTCTAGCATGGCCAGAGCCATGGACGAATATATTATTTGGTTAAACTTTTGGTTAAACTTTTTAAGCGTCCCTTTTCCAGCCTGTGCTCGCCTGTGTGCAACCTGCAACCGCTCGGATCCCCTGGTAGTTTGGAGACAGCTACCATGACTGGCAATAAGGCCCTGATTTTGCTCTGCAGTTGCTGTTCTGTGCAACCCTTTACACCAGCTGAATTCATAGCCTGCTTGCTACTTAATCAGCCTCTGAAGAAACAAGTGTGGAAAATATTTTTTTTTTCTTCTGGAATTTTTTCACTGAGTTTTAGATGCTATCTGTTACAGAAAATTTATCAGGCATGGTATGAGCTATGGTGCCTACTTATCCCTTCCTATCCATCCTCCGGCTTGCGTTTTCCTTCTTGTCTCTCTGCTACTGCTAATATACTGTTTTCTGCTCCTCTGTTCTTCCTAAGGTGCCTTGACATTTGCACATTTATTCCCTGAATTGTACCGGCATGTCCCCATTAAAAATAAAGTACCATGTCGTATTGTTCCTGATCTCACTTAGAGTTTACCTAGCTTATGTTGTAGCTGTAAGAGCCGGTAGCACTGCCACTTGGGCAAGAGGGAGATGTGCTATACAGTGGGTCATAATAACACATATTATCTTTTCCCTGAGTTTTGCATCCATTCAGCCACTCTTAAGGGTACAGTTATACATTGGATTGCTACTTGCTCTTCCTATCACTATCGTCACCCTTTCCTGCCTTAATTTGCTCATGGTGGGGGCATCAAGATCCAGTTTTCCTACACGTTCAAACATATGGATTCAAGATGTGGGCTGGTCTTGCAGAAGGATATTGCATTTTTTACTTTCTCTGAAACTGAATAAGCAATTGCCACAATCCAAGCTGTTGTGCTGAATTAAAAAAAAAAAGGTTATAAAATGGGAGACTGTGTATGGGTGGCAAAACCGGGCGCTAGGTAAACGTGCAGAGCAAGAATAAGCTTATTAAATAGGCAGCAGAGAATTAGAGGAAACTATTTCAGTTTACATTCAAGTATATTATGGGACTGTTTATAGGGCCCAAAAGAACTTCCCAAGCATTAACACATGCAGTATGAGACGCAGAGGTGGTAGAATCTATATAAAGGTGAAGAGACATGTAAAACCAGAATAACTTGTTAGCATTTACATTGTTGCTGCCTTGAGGCTATGGCAACTATTTCACCCACCTTTTAGAAATTCATTCAGCATTTTTTTTCTGTGGGGTGGATTAAAAGACAGCATTTTTTTAAGGTCCAGGAAAAATGTCAATGATAAATCAGGCTAATCTTATGCTATTCTTTCAGAATAATGAAGGACACATGTGCGAACCCTATAGGAAAAGGTACTGTTACTAATAATGGATTATGAAAGGAGGAGGGGAAGGTCAGGTTTATGTTCCTTTTCCTTCTCTTTCATTATAAAGATCAGATGACGTATATATCTCTGGATCTATACATTTGTGTCGTGGTAGAAATTAATCTCGTATCACCCTTCCCTAGGCAACTCCTCAGAGTCTCCAGACTTCTGGACAGAGAAGAAGAGGAGAAAATTATGACAGCAGAAAAATCTATGCAAATAAATCCTGAGTAATGAGAAGGAAGGTGAGTTTTATTCACACTGTTTGGTTTTGTCTTTTAACTCAAGTACTGAAAAACACTCAGGAGAAAATTTATCTCTCTGTCTTTCTTCGGGGCAGAAAAAGTTCAAAGCGAACATGTGAGGTCTCTGATGACTCCTCGAGCAAAATTATGAGCGAATTAGCCTTCCTGGTAGCTTAAAGGTGAAAAAACAAGAAGAAAATCCCTTCCTCTTACACATTTTATCATGCATTTAGCCTTCTTCATAAATTATCGAGAAACATGCCAATTAATAGTTTATCTTTTAAAACACTCTTATCTAGATTTTTTGAACAAATAGAGCATTGGATGGGCATTCATCCATCTTTTTATTACTTTTTTCCCACATTAGGGAGTGCTATACATTTCCACAAGCCATAACAAATGGTCCCATTTGCTGTGGGATTTGCTCTCAGCTGGGACACAGACTGTGGTATGTCTTTACTACCAAAAAGATGTCTGTTTTAAAGGAGGGGAATCAGTATGCATTACTATCCTGCTCTAAAATCCCAGTAATGTCAAATACAGTTTTTACTACACTGTACCTCAGCGAGGCCAGCACTGAACTTTACACCGAGAGGTGACTTTACCCAGGTATTTTAGAATAAAACCAAGAAAGATTTGTTTCCTTGAGGGTTTTACTCGGGGCGGGGGGGGGGGAAGGCAGGGGAGGCAGAGAAAAAAGGGAAAAAAATCTCTTTTAGTTATAACAACAACAAAATAACCCTCTTTTGTGGGGAGTGGTGGGATCTAAGGTAGATCAGAAACAGGGAGGAAAAAAGGTATATCTGTTGCCTCATCCTGTATACCATTGCATCTTGATTCTCATGAATGGATTCTGTAATTTTAAAATAAGGCCAGCTTTTCAACAAGTGTGCATTGCTATGAATGCCCTGCAGGCCATGGGGCTATAGCTATAGTAGTTGAAACCTTGATCTTTTAAACTTTTGCCTTTGTCTATCTATATCACTGCTTTTCCCTTTTTAGCTGTCTATGGAAACATCATAAAATGAATTTTTTATAGCATTTAATTACTGCTTACATTAACGTCCTCCAAGAAAGCTTGAACACTCGGGATTTATTCACATATAGGATTTATTCAACATTTAGGGTTTATTAATTTTATCGTTAAACCTTAATGGCTACTAGAACTTAGTCTATACCTGAAGGGACATGCCTATGAAATTAAAATGGCAAACCCTGTTGCTGGAGGTGTTCCTTGTGCCACAGAAAGGGTTCTGTTTCCAGTATATTTAAACCAGCTCCCCAAACAAGATGTGTTGATAAAAGGCACACATTTTGCTTGAACAACTGCATCTATATTAGGGTTTTGCTAGCTGTATCAGTTGAAGGTAAACTAACAAAATACTTTCATAGACCAGCTCCTTGCTTCAATCTTAAAGCAAAGCCTCCATAAAACCTTGAAACTTGAATAAAAAAGAAGAGAAAGGAGATATTAGTGATATCTGAGTTTGGTTGCTGTCATGTAAGTCAAATAAAAAGAAATTACACCTACTCTGGGTGGAACGGTGATTCAGATCGTTCACCTTTAAGTTGAAGAGCCTCTAAAAGGAAATTCGGTTCTGTTTTAAGTGGATGTGTGTGGGAGACTGACATTAACACCTTGCACTGAAGAAACTATTCTCTCCGTCCCTTTTCACAGCTGAGTAAACACAAACAGCACTGGTTTAACAAAGAACCACAGACGGCAGGACTGATTATAGCCCACGCTGAATGAGCTTGGTTCAACAAGGTAAATGAAGGTCAGATTAATCACAGATCATATTACCCCTACCCACCGAAGCCCTTACATTACATTGTACGTGTCATTGTGCTACATTTCTAGAACGTCGGCCCAAAGCCTGGATTCTCCATCAGCCTCATTAGCCCTTGGAGCAGACTCTGCTGACTCTGAGGTCCATACCTGTGCCACCTCTACTGCATGAGCGGTCAGTGTAAAAATACATTAAAAGAGCAAGAGAGCAGCACAATTTTAAAGGTGTCAGTATCTCGTTCTCAGCTACATTGCTGAGCCATATTAACCACAACATGAAAGATTCCTTTATTTAACAGGACAGGTGTATACTTTAGAAGATTACTTGACAGTTACCTTTGATAGGTGTTCTAGTAGCTTAGGTCACCTAATTTGGGCTCCAAGACGGAGGTAATGGCTAGCATAAATCTCTAATTTCCCTGCTCTGGTATTGCTTTAAAATAACCCTATTTGCTCCACTACTTTTTTTCCCGATTACTCCACGAGGTTTGACTGCATTTAAGGAGATAAGGACCTCAGGAAAAGCTCTTGACATTCAAGACTTCAAGCCAAATATTTTTATTAAGATCTTTCTCACACCGTGAATATTAAGTATTTATAGCCGTACTGGGCCGAGAAGGCAGCAGCGCTCAGGTACTTCAGCTGGATTATTTCTATAAAGTTGCCAGACCTTCTGACTATTTTAATGACAGCATAACTCCATTCACTTAACATGATTCAGAAAAAATATTACGAGTGGCCATTTAAACTCTGTTTCTCTGTTTCCCTGAAAACTCTTGGAAATCACAGTAACATAGCTGACAGCAGCCAAGGCATGCATGCCTGCATGCCACGACGGGGGGTGCCCTGCAGAACCTCTCACAGGGCTAGAGAGAGCAACTGCTGCAGAGGGGGGGACACTGCCTGCTACTACTTCCAGCAGTCAAACTGCCTTTGATACCTTTGTCTGACTCTGCAGTGTTCAGGGTAGATACATCTATATGTTTCCTTGGCAGGCACTTTGTGTACATTGCCCATTTAAATCAGAATGGAAATTTAACTTCAGGGTAACAAATGTAGGCAAATGTAGGAGCCACTCACTCACTCCCCCTGCAGCAGGATGGGGGGAAGAGAATTGGAAGGGTAAAAGTGAGAAAACTCGTAGGTTGAGATAAGAACAAGTTAATAATGGAAATAAAATTTTTAAAAAATTGTAATGAAGAGGGAAAATAACAAAGAGGGAGGAATCAAACCCAAGAAAGATAAGTGATGCAAATGAAAACAATGGGTCACCACCAACTGACTGATGCTCAGCCAGTCCCTGACCAGTGCCCCCACGCCAACCTTCCCCCTAGTTTTATTGCTGAGCATGACATCATATGGTATAGAATATCCCCTTTGTTCAGTTGGGGTCAGCTGTCCCAGCTGTGTCCCCTCCAACTTCTTGTGCACCCCCAGCCTGCTCGCTGGTGGGGTGGGGTGAGAAGCAGAAAAGGCCTTGACTCTGTGTAAGCACTGCTCAGCAGTAATGAAAACATCCCTGAATTATCAACACTGTTTCCAGCACAAATCCAAAACTATTCCAACAACAAAATCCAAAGCAGCCCCATACTAGCTAATATGAAGAAAATTAACTCTACCCCAGCCAAAACCAGCACATTTTCCACTCCTTATTCCATAGCATTTACGTTATGCTCAGGTCTCACACTATCCAATACATTGTCATTACCCACCACCACCCTTCCCATCCTTTGATATAATACACAGATATCATTCCCCTAGTCNACCCTTCCCATCCTTTGATATAATACACAGATATCATTCCCCTAGTCTATGGACTGTCCCTGTGAAATGTCTGTGAAATGTCTGTAAAATGTCCAGAAATGTCCAGAAATGTCCACAAAATGTCCATTGAGTTCATTTAGTGGGCTCCATCTCTTATGGTGGTCACTCAGGACAGGAGAGGTGGTGTGTTGCGTGGAGTTACTGGGCACCAAAGCCAGCTCAGCCTGGGTCAGTGCTGCACTTGCACTGCTTCTTGTAAGGCTTGTCCTCCATTGGTTCAGGTGGTTCCTGCTATAGTAATCCCTATAACATGCAACTCAAATCATGGGTTACAACAATTTAAAGGTACATCCATTACGATCTCCACCCCTGGTCCCTTTGGGCCAGGTTATAGGGTTTAACATTGCAATGAGCTCCTCCCCTTGCTCCTAGTCTGGCTAGCAACAAGGGGTTCCTGCTATAGTAACTCCCACAACATGCAACTCAAATAATGGATTATTTTCACCCAGGATTAAATTACATTGAGGTACACATTGGACTCCCCCATCCTTCTGCATTATCCACCAAGTGCACCCAGGTCCCTGAGCAAAAACAGTCCCACAAATAGGTTTACCCTTGCCTGAGGAAGGAATAACCCAGACTGTTTTTCCTAACAAGTTCCTTATATGTACTACGGGGTTCTTATCTCCTTCCACAGTGCACAGGAGTTTTGATTGGGCAGGGCCAGGTTGACTGGCAGATCCCCTTGTGTTAACTAGCCAAGTGGCTTCTGCTAAATGTGTATCCCAATGCTTGAATGTCCCAGCACCCATTGCTCTCAGGGTAGTCTTTAGCAGTCCATTGTATCATTCGATTTTCTTGGAGGCTGGTGCCTGATAGAGCATGTGATATACCCACTCAATGCCATGCTCTTTGGCCCAGCTCTCTGTGAGGTTGTTTCGGAAATGAGTCCCATTGTCTGATTCAATTCTTTCAGGGGTGCCATGTCGCCATAAGACTTGCTTTTCAATGCCCAGGATGGTGTTCCAGGCGGTGGCATGGGGCACGGGATATGTTTCCAATCATCCAGTAGCCACTCCCACCATTGTAAGCACATGGTGCTTGCCTTGGCGGGTTTGTGGGAGTGTGATCAATCTGCCGAGTTTCCCCATATTGATATTTCAGCTGTTGTCCTCTACACCAAAAAGGCTTTAGCAGCTTGGCTTGTTTGATTATGGTGCACATTTGACATTCATGGATAACCTGTGCAATGGTATCAATAGTCAAGTCCACCCCTCAATCACGAGCTCATTTGTACCTTGCATTCCTTCCTAAATGGCCTGAGGTGTCATGGGCCCACCAAGCNATGGCCTGAGGTGTCATGGGCCCACCAAGCTACAAATAGCCTCATGTTCCCAATCCAGATCCACCTGAGCCACTTCAATCTTAGCAGCCTGATCCACCTGCTGGTTGTTTTGATGTTCTTCAGTGGCCTGACTCCTGGGTACGTGAGCATCTACGTGGCGTACTTTTACAACCAGGTTCTCTACCGGAGCAGAAATGTCTTACCACAATGCGGCAGCCCAGATGGGTTTACCTCTGCGCTGCCAGTTGCTCTGCTTCCATTGCTGCAACCACCCCCACAGGGCATTTGCCACCATCCAGGAGTCAGTATAGAGATAGAGCACTGGCCACTTTTCTCGTTCAGCAATATCTAAAGCCAGCTGCATGGCTTTTACCTTTGCAAACTGACTCGACTCACCTTCTCCTTCAGCAGTTCCTGCCACTTGTGGTATGACTCCACACAGCAGCCTTCCACCTTCAGTGTTTTCCCACAATACGACACAATCCATCAGTGAACAGGGCATATTGCTTCTCATTTTCTGGCAGTTTGTTATACAGTGGAGCCTCCTCAGCACGTGTCACCTCCTCCTCTGGCGACACTCTGAAGTTTCATCCCTCTGGCCAGTCCATGACCGCTTCCAAGATTCCTGGGCGCCTGGGGTTTCCCATTCAAGCCCGTTGTATGATCAGTGTGACCCACTTACTCCACGCAGCATCAGTTGCGTGATGTGTAGAGGGGACCCTCCCTTTGAACATCCAACCCAGCACAGGCAATCAAGGTGCCAAAAGGAGCTGTGCTTCAGTACCAACTACTTCTGAAGTGGCTCGAATTCCTTCGTATGCTGCTAAAATTTGTTTTTCAGTTGGAGTTAACAGGCTTCAGATCCCCTATATCTCTGGCTCCAAAACCCTAGGGGTCGACCTCGAGTCTCTCCTGGTGGTTTCTGCCAGAGGCTCCAGGTAGGGCCATTCTCCCCAGCTGCGGTGTAGAGCACATTTTTTACATCCTGTCCTGCCCGGACTGGCCCAAGGGCTACTGCATGAACTATTTCCCGTTTAATTTGTTCAAAGGCTTGTCGTTGTTCAGGGCCTCATTTGAAGTCCAGGTTCTTCTTCTGGGTCACTTGATAGAGAGGGCTTACGGTCAGACTAGAACCTGGAATATGCATTCTCCAAAACCCCACAACACCCAGGAAAGCTTGTGTTTCTTTTTTGCTAGTTGGTGGAGACATAGCTGTTATCTTATTGATCACATCCATTGGGATCTGACGACGCCCATCTTGCCATTTTATTCCTAGAAACTGGATCTCCTGTGCAGGTCCCTTGACTTTACTTTGTTTTATGGCAAAACCGGCCTTTAGAAGGATTTGAACTATTTTCTCCCCCTTCTCAAAAACTTCTTCTGCTGTATCACCCCACACGATGATGTCATCAATGTACTGCAGATGTTCTGGAGCTTCACCCTGTTCCAGTGCAGTTTGGATCAGTCCATGGCAAATGGTAGGGCTGTGTTTCCACCCCTGGGGCAGTCGGTTCCAGGTGTACTGGATGGCCCTCCATGTGAAAGCAAACTGTGGCCTGCACTCTGCCACCAAAGGGATTGAGAAAAATGCTTTGGCGATTCCAATTGTTGCATACCATTTGGCAGCCTTTGACTCCAGTTCATACTGGAGTTCTAGCATGTCTGGTACGGCAGCAGTCAGCAGTGGTGTGACTTCGTTCAGGCCTCGATAGTCCGCTGTTAGCCTCCACTCTCCATAAGATTTTTGCACTGGCCATATGGGACTATTAAAGGGTGAATGAGTCTTACTGATGAGTCCTTGACTCTCCAGTTGCCGGATCAGCTTATGGATGGGAATCATGGAGTCTTGATTGGTGCGATATCATCGCTGGTGCACTGTCATGGTAGCAATTGGCACCTGATGTTCTTTAACCTGCAGCATCCCCACCACAGATGGGTCCTCTGAGAGACCAGGCAAGCTAGATAGCTGTTTAATCTTCTCGGTACTCAAGGCAGCTATACCAAAAGCCCATTGGTACCCTTTTGGGTCTTTGGATGCCTGGTCGTCATGCAGGTTGTTATAGATCACCTCCAACAAAGCTAATTCCCTCAGATACTGGATACCTCCCTCAATGTTGCCCCATTTGCTTCGGGAATTTGCAAGTTCTTCCTTGAAGGGATACCTGTCCTTCACACTTTACAGGAGTCACCGCCAAAGACGGAGGACTCCTGCCTTTTTCCCAATCCCTTTGTCAATGGCCTTATCCTTAGCAAGGGATCCTAGGTGCTGGGTTTCCTTACCCTCTAATTCCTGACTACTGGCCCCAATATCCCAGCATTGGAGTAACCAGCTGAGAATTAGCTCACCTGGTTGATGTCTAAAATCTTTTTGCATGTCTTGCAGCTCACTTAGGGATAGGTATCAGGTCGTTTCTGCCTCATTTATGATTTCAGTCTCTTTCTCCTCCTGTTCTTGTGACTGCTCTGCTGCAGAACAGGCTGCCTCTTCTGATTCTTTCTCCTGCTCCCTCTTAGGAGAAGCTTCTTCATCCCTTACTAAACAAGCTGACTTCTGCTTCCATTGTTTCTTTTTAGTTATAGGGGTGACCAATATAACATCTGGTTTAGCCATAGTGTCTGTTGGTATGTTTTCCCTCTCTTCTCCCTGAGGGTGCTGCATAATATCAAGCAGGGTTTGGTTGATGCTGGCCAGGGCCCAGCACAGTGCGGTAAGTTGCGCCTCTTTGGAATAGCCACGGCATTTTTTTTTTCAAACATTCTAGCACTTCATCAGGATCCTGTAGTTGTTCAGGAGAGAATCACAGAATCATAGAATGCTTTGGGTTGTAAGGGACCTTTAGAGGTCATCTAGTCCAACCCCCCTGCAGTGAGCAGGGACATCTTCAACTAGATCAGGTTGCTCAGAGCCCCGTCCAACCTGACCTTAAAGGTTTCTAGGGATGGGGCCTCTAGGGAAGTTCCAGACCACTGGAGGTGACAAGTTCTCTAGATACCTGCCCATATTCTCTCACATGCTGTGCCACCCATGACCATACTCTTGCAGAGTCTGGGTCATATTCCTAAGTTGCTTGTTAACTTTAGACAAAACCAAAGCAATATTCCTAAGAAATACCAATAGAAGTATTTTAACTACCCAAGGATGTTCAAAATACTGAGAAGTTATTGTAATGAGGGAGAAAACATCACAGAAGAAGGTAGTGAAGGTGCCATTCTGTATTTCCTCCCCAAAAAACCTCTCAGAAGAAGTATAAATGTTAATTGTCTCCATGAGATGGTACCCAAAGTACAGTAATGGCTTCAGTACAAAGCCCAAATATCAGATTAAGCTCAAGGTCAGTGTTTTAGCAACAAATCTCCCAGGCAAAGCATCACTAATCGCTACAGAGCACAGCAAACTGCAAAAGCCAACACCAATCTTTAACATGTACAGCAAAAAAAAGAGCATGGTGTAGATCAGATAAACGAATATCGAGAACAGATGAATCAATAGCATGACCTGCAATTGTTAACAGATATAAATCCCTTCTAATACACTCTGGTCAATCTGTTATTATCTCAAACCCATTGAGCCCCACCTTGGGCGCCAAAAAAGGACTGTCATGGTTTAACCCCAGCCGGCAACTAA
>VYZW01029256.1:1043-11606 GCA_013401315.1 Balaeniceps rex | reverse complement strand
GGTGCTTAGTTGCTGACTGGGGCTAAACCACGACACCTGATAATACAAAACCACATGTATAATGATGTTTTTTCTGCGTACTGCCATCTCTGAAGCTTTCTGCAGCATGTGTTTGGAAGATAGACGATATTTCTGAACAGGCATATCAACAGTTGAAAGTATTAATGGGGACAGAAGATACCTTATATGCTGATTCCAGGGTAGTTCAGAATGAGGGTAGTGCTTCCATGGAGTTTAGTGGGAACACCTAAAACTGAGGTCTAATTCTCCTCACTGTTATCAGCCTGTTTCTAGTTCTGCAGGGTGGATGGGAACCCAGCTTGGTATTTGAGCAATGAACCAGCAGGTAGAGGTGCAGGAGGTTTAATGCTTTGTTTCTAGATTTTAGTTTGAGTATTTATATAATGTCAATGTGTGGAAAGATGGGAGGAAATGCAGACTATACTCTCTGCATGTTTTTATTAGAACTTGCCCACAGCAATTGATTGGAATAATTTAAAATCCTTTCTGGAAATCACATACTGGGCCACACACCAATGCTAGCTTTCAGATCTTGCTGAAGTTAAAGAGAGAAGAAGTACTCCCTACATAATATAAATTACAGTGGATCAGAGAGGAGCTGGGAGAAATATAGTGAACCTCACACATCATTAAATAGTAGGTTTGTGATATCAGCATCCTTCAAAGAGTTTAAATTTAAAGAATTGTAGTGTAGCTATTTTGATGTAAGGTTTAAGTATCATCAAAAGTGATCTGGAAGCCACTCATGATTTTAAAAGCCTTCTGCATATTTTGCTTCATCTGGGCCTTTATAAGCCTGAAGGATCTTAATTTATTTAGCTTCTCTTCAGATGAACCATCCCATAACTTTGATTATCCTCATTGTCTTGATTTTGTTTTTCCAAGTGTATCTGTTCAAGATGCAGGTGAGCCATGAATTTTATACAGTGGTATATTGACATTTATTCAGTGACGTAATGATGTTGTCTGGTATTCTTTTCCTATTAAATCATAACATTTGACTTGCTTGTCTGTAGCTGCTGGCAGTCCAGCAGTCGTACAGTGAGGGAAGGAAATGAAAGAAAAATACAACAGTTGAATGGTGATTTTTTTGTGTTGTAACACAAAACAGGTTCAGGAACCAGCTTCACTACCTTCTAAATAGAACAGCTGTGAAGCTTTTTATTTTTTTCCTCTGTCCAATGGGAAGAGTAGTGAAAAAAAAAAGGGCAAAACTTGTGAACTCCAAGGTTAAGTAAGTGGCTGTAATAAATTTCCAGGAATCAAAAGAAAAAAGACCAGATTTCCCAGATTGTTTTGTGTAAGAAAAATTTTGTGTTGCACTGGTCAGGAGGATGTTCATAAGAATATTGTTCAGGGGTCTGAATGCCATCCAGCTAGTAGAAGAACGGAATACAAAATTAGTGCTTTGAAATATGCAAATGTCCAAGTGTCTTAAATGAAACTATTGCCCATCAACACTATAAGACTGAACAGCAAAGAAAATGAATTGTTATACCTACCTGTCTACTGGTTATTGAATACTACTGAAAACTGGGATGATTTCCAAAATTAAATTTAGTTCAGGAAGTCCCACAGCCTTTTTAATTGATCCTGCAAGATTCTAATCACCTTTCTGGTTTAGAGACAAGTTAGATAGAAATCAGAATTTAGACAAGAAGTAACTGCGTATTTTTTTCTGCTAGATCAGTTGATTGGTTTAATCAACTGATTCTCTGGTTCATCAAGTGATTGGTGAATTCCATGAGAAACTTCACTAGTTTACTAATATTAGTAGGATATAAAAATGACTCTAAAATAAGCCTATTACCCCAAATAAATATTCAGGTCTGAGAACATGTGGTTCTTCCACAATATTTTATACACAGTGTAACTTACCCTCCAGACAAGTCTACCTGGAGTCATAACTGGAAGAAATGTGAAAGAGGACAATTAACACTTATAGTCGTCTGCTACTGCAGATAGCCATAAGTTAAATGTCCTTTTTTCAGATTTAATTACAACATTCTTCATTATCGCAGTAAAACAGTGAGTGCTTTTTTCAAAACCAAACATCTGAAAGAGTGGAAAAGTGCATTTTCAAAAGTCTGTGGCTACTGTGAAATAGAAATTAGCATTTAGTGCTTTGTTCGCTAACTCAACATCTTTGAAGAGTGAAGGATGCTACTTACACAATGATGGGTTCACAAAATCCACTCATTTACTTGAGGTATTTTGTAGTGCTGTTCAATCAACAGGAGAAACCAGAGACTGGTAATTGAGAATGAATGTCAAGTAGTGTCAAGACTCCTCAGTTCATAAAGCTGATAACTCTTTGTGTGACTGCATTTGTCTCTTTACAGCTGGTATGGTCTCCCTCTTTACCAACCTTTGACAGAAGGACATGTATTATTGAACTGCTGGCACAGCTACACTAGTGCTGTGGTATTTGTTTCTGAGGATGAGCAGCTCTGCAAAATTATATAAATGAAAAAATAAAAATTAGACCTCGATTTTGAAGGCATATTGCCTCTAACAGAAAAAATTACATAGTACATGCAAATGAGTGAAGCATGAGAACATCTGGATTGGTTTCTTGACTATATGAGTGATGAGTTCTCATGTCTAGTAATGTTTCATGGTTTTTTGTCTCTTACTTCTATTTTTGGTTTACCTTATCTGTCATTACCAGTACTCTCTTACATAGTCTTTCCTAATCCCATTCAAATTAATTTCTTAGTACACAGTGGAATGTAAAGCCTCTTGGGAGTGAGTCACTGTTGTAATATCACTATTTCTTGCTGGATTGCTTAATCGGTAGGAGGATAGTGATATAAAACAATGCACCACAGCTCTGAATTGTTCTGTTATTCAAAGATGTCTACACAGTAAGCTGGTTTTACCACAGCCTGAGAAAACTATACTTTTGAAAATAATTTTTAAAAATGTTTTAAGATGTTGGTGTTCCATTTAATGTATGTCAGTCACATTGAAATAAATTGATCGTCTCTAGCAGCACTCTTAGAAAAGACTGTAAAAGATTTGTGTCTTCACATAGCCTAAAGAAGTGCCAAAAACTTAGAGAACCCTTTTGTCCAGTATTAAAACTCTTCTGTATTTTCTTGATACCAAATTTATCTCAGCAAGGAGGTAGACTTTAAGAAACAGTACTGTTACATATACACTCACATTTTTTACCTTCTGCTTTTTTCCCAGCATGCCAAGTGCAAGAGGAAATCTCAGGTTTGCAGGCCAAATGTGTTTTAAAGCCTGGCCTTATTTTTGTCAGCTCTTTAATAACATACATTTTTCACTTTAAATACATTTCCGTTGACCACGTCTCAACAAAGCTCTGTTGTAAGCCAGCAGACAATTACACTTACTGTACAGAAATTCATGTCCTCACACAGATACTTCCTTCCTCAGCTACAGGCTGCCCAAGATCTGCAATATTTCTGCTTTTTTCCTTCACTCTCCTTGTCCTTCTTCAAGTATCTTTCCTCATTTATCTTGTTGGGGCTGTTTCCTCTTGGTGTGTTATTAATATTCAAGGATTCAAAAGCGCAAGTGGAGTCTATTCATTTATCTGCAGCTTCAGTGTGGGTGTCTCCTTCCAGGGAGGTGGATACAGTACCAGTGCACAGTTTACAAATTGCACTAACTGATCTTCAGATAGATGTGAGACAGAGTTAAAAACAATCTTATGACTCCTCTTGATTTTCAAAGTAAAATTCTTTTGACTATTTTATTTGTTCATTTGCATGTATTTTTAGAAAGGAAATTGAAGTGGAAGGTTCAACTATTAATTTTGTAGGAGGATCATGGTGTGGTCAAACTACTGAATGAGAGCACAAGAGAAGTTATGCTGACGGGAAATTCTTAACGAAAAAGTTGAGGGCCTGATTCTTTGCAAATTCCTTCTATTTCACAACACTTTTATTTTTCAGACTTGTCAGTACTGTTATCCCAGCACTTGTTACTACAAGTTTGGTGGTTGTTTAATTGTAAAAAATTGATAGGATTAAATAATTGTAATTTGCTAGGTCCTTCAGCTACCTTTATTAGCTCTTCTGTGTAATTATTTTTTACCCCCATTCTGTGTTTGCATGCATTCTTGGCAGTTCCTGCAATCACTTTGCTTACAAAATAACTTTGTTTTGTTCTATATTCAGTTACAACCTCTAGTTAACCAACTTTGCACCAACTGGTGCTGAAATACATTCACTGACATGGACTTTAGACTGCAGAATGTATTCTTCCCCAGCAGTGAAACCTTACAAATTAGTATGCAATGATAAGCATGTAATAAATTTAACATGGGTATATAAGGATATTTGTCACCCCTTCAGTTTTCCAAAGTTTCAGCTTTTGTGTTGCTGTATAATCTAATCTGAGAGAGGAAAAAAAGAATCTTTATTTTACTTGGGTATATGGTCTTCCATGTGACATACATTTAAATACACCTGTTTGGCTTATAGACTTTATGTTGTCTCTACTGATTTGATGTACCTGTCAAGTCATATCACCAAGAGTCAAATTACAGCTTGTTCTGGCAACAGATAGAACAGACAGACATAACAGTGTGGAGGGACATGCTCGTTGTCTGACACAAATCTTGCCTTTCTTAAGATCCATGATAAATATACAGAGTAAAAGAAACTTGAATTTGTACTTTTCTCTTTTTTTCCCCCCTGACATAACTTAACACTGCTAAATGCATGGAATGTTGTGTGTTTACTTTGGAAATATTTAAGTATGAGTTTCGTCTATCTGAATTCTAGCTGTTTCAAATGCAAGAATGTATTTTGTTGCATCTCCAGTGAAAAAACCCTCTGGAAATCCTGGAATTTCATGTTGAGACATGCCTTCCAAATTAATTTATTTGGAATGCAGATTTACTTAAATCTGTTTTTCCTAGGACAAAAAGAAAGATTTTTTTTTCATAAATTCAAAACATATACCTGTATCTTCTAGCCTGAAAATAATTACAATCTCCTACCTTCCTTCCCAAGGCAAGAGTTTATTTAGCACACATAACTGTTACATAAATTAACGCTGAAATTGACAACATGAGCCCACAATTGTCAAGAAGACTTTTTGGAACTGCAGGAGTGAGAAAAACAGTATGTGGTAGGCTGACCTTGGCTGGACACCAGGTGCCCACCAAGCCACTCTATCACTCCCCTCCTCAGCTGTACAGGGGGAGAAAAATACGACGAAAGGCTCATGGGTCAAGATAAGGACAGGGAGATCACCCACCAATTACTGTCATGGGCAAAACAGACTCAACTCGGGGAAATTAATTTAATTTATTGCAATCAAAAGTCAGAGTCAGATAATGAGAAATAAAACCAAATCTTAAAACACCTTCCCCCCACCCTTCCCTTCTTCCCAGGTTCAACTTTACTCCCGAATCCTCTACCTCCTCCCCTCCAGCGGCGCAGACGGATGGGGGAATGGGGGTTGAGGTCAGTTCATCACAGGTTGTCTCTGCTGCTCCTTCCTCCTCACTCTCTTCCCCTGCTCCAGCGTGGGGTCTCACTAATGGGAGACAATCCTCCATGAACTTCTCTAGCGTAGGTGTTGTGGGTTGACCTTGGCTGGATGCCAGGTACCCAGGGAGCCACTCTGTCACTCCACTCCTCAGCAGGACAGGGTGGGGAGAAAATAAAACAGAAAAAACCTCATGGATCAAGATAAAGGCAGTTTAAAAAAGCAAAGGCCAGGCATGGAAGCAAAGGCAAACAAAAGATTTATTCTCTACTTCCCATCAGCAGGTGATGTCCAGCCACTTCCCGGGGAGCAGGGCTTCAGTACATGTAGCAGTTGCTCTGGAAGACAAACGTTGTAGTAACGAATGCCCCCCACCTTTCTCTTAGCTTTTATTGCTGAACAGAGGTCATATGTATGCACTGTCCCTTTGGTCAGTTTGGGTCAGCTGTCCTGGCTATGTCCCCTCCCAAGATCTTGCCCACCCCCAGCCTACTTGTGAGGGGGGGAAATGTTGGAGAGACAGCCTTGATGTTGTGTGAGCACTGCTCAGCAGTAGCCAGAACACTGGTGCGTTATCAACACCTTTCTAGCTACCAATACAAAGCACAGCACTATGAGGGCTGCTATGGGGAAAATTAACTCCATCTCAGCCAGACCAAATAAAATGGGTCCTTCCCACAGGCTGCAGTTCTTCACAAACTGCTCCATCGTGGGTCCTTTCCACAGGGTGCAGTTCTTCAGGGACAGACTGCTCCAGTGTGGGTCTCCCATGGGGTCACAAGTCCTGCCAGCAAACCTGCTCCAGCATGGGCTCCTCTCTCCGCGGGGTCACAAGTCCTGCCAGAACACCTGCTCTGTGTGGGCCCTCCATGGGCTGCAGCTTCCCTCAGGGAACATCCACCTGCTCTGGCATGGGGTCCTCCACGGGCTGCAGGTCAATATCTGCTCCACCATTAACCACCATGGGCTGCAGGAGGACAGCCTGCCTCACCATGGTCTTCTCCACAGGCTGCAGGGGAATCTCTGCTCCGGCACCTGCAGCACCTCCTCCCCCTCCTTCTTCACTGACTTTGGTGTTTGCAGGGCTGCTTCTCTCATATTCTTACTCCTCTCTCCCAGCAGCAGTTTTTCCCCTTCTTAAATATGTTATCACAGAAGTGCTACCACCATTGCTGATGGGCTCAGCCTTGGCCAGCGGTGGGTCCATCTTGGAGCCAGCTGGCATTGGCTCTGTTGGACATGGGGGAAGCTTCTGGCATCTTCCCACAGAAGCCACTCTGCAGCCCTCCCACTGCCGAAACCTTGCCACACAAACCCAATACACAGTATTACAGATACCTTTGATGCCCTTAGATTAAAATGTTTTCTGGTCATGTTCAGGAATACATGATCTGATACATAACACTGTGGATTTTTAAATACTCTTACATATCAATATATTATACATATTATAATTTATAAATTATAAATATATCCAAATAAAACTTTACTTGTTTTATTTCAACATGCTGTTCTTTTCTTCAACTTTGTACATAAAACAAATCTTTATAAAATAAAATACTATATCTTTTATAATTTTAAGACAATAATTTCACAAGTGTGTATATATGTATATATACATACACACCTCAAGGGTGCATCACATGCCTTTTGAATTGACAACTGTTGTTCATATGTGAAAGTGAATGTAACAACGCTTAGATGGAATCTTGCCATGTATATTAGCTAATTCCAAGTTGAACATTCCATATAAATAAGGAACACTGAACTATGCCATTAATGACATTAATTCACCATGGCAATTTGAGCAACTTTCAACTTTTTATTACAAAATGAGAGAGTAAGTCAAAACTGAAGAAGACTTCAGCTGTTAAAAGTTGTTTGAAGCCCATTGAGCATGAACCAGGCTGCTGAATAATGCAGACAAGATAATGAACTGGAGATAAATGATCCCAAGCGGGCCCCTGCTGAGTGCCAGGAGAATATGTTTATACGGTAGATTTATTATCTTAACATCTTTTTGCAGTGACCTCCAATTTAGAGAAAATACCTGAAACATTTATAATCTGTGTGTTTTTATTTGTAACTGCAGGACAATGTTCTTATTATTTATCTGGAGCAGCTGTGAGTAGTTGTCTGTTGAAGGCGTGGAATCAGTTTGCTAAATCCTTGTTTCGAGATGTAAAAGTAATTAAAACAGATTTTGAGTAGGACTCTCAGTCAAATCTGTCCTTGGACAAGCCATTAAGACTGGCTGTTTATCTTCAGGGCAACCAACACAGTAACTTCTGCAAAGGTTGTTTTTTGAGGCTTACTCATCTTTTTTAATAGAAAAAATGTTACTTCATAAACATAGTTACTGTTATTTGTTTCATGTCTACACCCACTATTCTCATAAAGAAATAAAGGAAGTTGTAAAGAGTTGCTTAGTACAGATTGTAAGGACTTTCATACAGAATTAACAGGTTTTGCTATGCTTGAATGTTGTAAAGTATTAGCGTCACTGGCTGCATTAAGGTTCATTCATCAGAGGCTGTGCTGGGGAAGAAGGTCCTTTACTTCACTCTTCACAGGTACAGTGTAAGTAATACTTAGAAAGGCATTTCAGATTTGAATGTCAATTCCCCATATTTTTCTTTTAACTCCATAAACTACCTAATGTCCACTGCTTTATAGTATTTTCCACTCTCAGACAGCTCCTAGGTGTACACCACATTCCTTACCAAGGAACTCCTCTTCAGTTCCCATAAAAGCTTCATCCCAGCAGTGGGACTCTTGGCAAAAACTTTGTGGTTAGGCCTTTTACTAGTTAACGGTTCATCAGCAAGAGAGCTGATCTTGAAGGACTTGAATGGGTCCAGGAGATAAGTTTTCTTCAAGTTCTGCTGTACACTACAATCATGTGTCTATGAACATACGGGATTAGCTCTAGGATTTTATATTTGCAGAGAAAAATTGCTGCAGAACATCTTATCTTTTAACAGTATCATTTAAATTACACAGTTTTACAATTTAATCTTGGATTCTTCTTTCCTAGGCTCAGACACAGGAACTGTAAACAAAGGACATCTGCAAGTATCACAATACCACTCTATTTTTGCTATTGGGTATTTTTCTCCTGCCAGTGTAAAAAGCAGCAGAGGGTTACCTCATTTCTTGGATACCCTTGGATCATACTGCCAATGAAACCTGAGAGCCTTCTACAATGAGTGACTACCTTGGTGGACAAGGGGAGAGCAGTGAATGTTGTTTACCTCAACTTTAGTAAGGCATTTGACACTGCCTCTTGTAGCATCCTCATAAACAAGCTTAGTACAGGTTAGTTAAGCAGACAGTGAGGCGGTTTGAAAACTGGGTGAACGGCCAGGCCCAGAGGGCTGTGATCACTAGTGGTTTACCTCAGGGGACAATACTGGGGCCAGTACTGTTTAATGTGTCATCAATGAATGACCTGGACACTGAGACAGAGTGCATCCTCAGCAAGTTTGCAGATGACACAAAACTGGGAAGAATGGCAGATACACCAGAGGGACCTTGACATGGTGGAGAAACGGGCTGGGAAGAATCTCATGAGGTTCAAAAAGGGGTAATGCAAATATTTGCCCTTTGGGAGGAACAACCCCATGCACCAGTACACGCTGGGGGCTGCTCAGCTGGAAAGCAGCTTTGCAGAAAAGGACCTGAAGGTCCTGGTGGACACCAAGTTGAACAGGAGGCAACAATGTGCCCTTGTGANCATACTGGAGTGAGTCCAGTGCAGGGCCACAAAGGTGATGAAGGGACAGGAGCATCTTCCATATAAGGAGAAGCTGAGGGGGCTGGGACTGTCCAGCCTGGAGAAGAGAATGCTCATGGAGATCTTATCCATGTGTGTAAATGCCTGATGGGAGGGAATGAAGAAGAGAAAGCCAGGTTTTTAGTGGTGCCCACTGACAGGACACGAGACAGTGGGCACAAATTAAAAAACAGGAAATTTCATCTGGATACAAGAAAACTTTTTTATACTCTGGAGGTGGCCAAACACTGGCAGAGGTTGCCCTGAGAGGTTGTGGAGTTTTCTTCTGTGGAGATACTCAAAACCCAGCTGGACACGGTCCCGGGCAACCTGCTCTAGGTGACCCTGCTTGAGCAGAGGGTTGCAGGAGATGATCTCAAGAAGTCCTTCCCTGCCTCAACGATGCTGTGACTCTGGGATTCTGAGTAGTTTCTGGGAAAGGCAGGAAAGTTTTCCTTGCTCATGTGCAGTGTGTGTGTGTTGCTGTTGTTTTGGAAAGCAGAAGCTTAGCTACTAACTCTGGGGAGTAGTGATAAAGGTATTTATGTGGGTCTGGTTTGGTGGTGAGAAGGAGGGAAGAAGAGAAGAAGGATGAAAAGGAAGATGTATTTTTAGTTCATTTTTCTCTTATACTGCACAAGGCCATCACCAGTTTTTATCAATATGACACACATTTCAGTAAATTAATGGTATTTAACAACTTCATATGAACTTGTACATGCGGAACAATTATTAAGTTTTAATATTGAAATGAGAAAGTGTTATTTTATGTGGCACAACACATATTCATAAATAATCATGCATACAAACATATTAAGTCACTTAGAACTGTAATTAGTAATTTTCAAGTCCTGGCAACTAGCAGGATTCAATTGGAATATACCGTTTGGCCTACTTGGCCTTAATAAAACTTTCAAAGAAGGGGCAGCATGTGCTTTTTAATCTGCTTCTCAATGGCTAGTAGTAAATAAATGAACATGAGGTTGGTGGGTATGACAAATTAATATGCACACTGACAACTTATAAACAGAGCATCGCTTAGGGAATTACTATATGAATATATACAAGTAATTATATGTTTTAAATTATTTATTTCATTTTCCAAATAATATACCACTGAAGTGGAAATTGATAAAAAAGAGAATACAAATACAATATTATATCAACTTTCTACTGAACTTATTAAGTGGAGGCCCTCTTAATGACGAAATTAATGAATGAAACAGTTCATTATGGCTAAGCATTCTTTGTGGTCGTTAAGAATTTGTCAGCATAGACCTGTCGTAGTCAGTTTA